>PVLD010017280.1:0-42366 GCA_004027595.1 Dinomys branickii | reverse complement strand
GAGTTCCAATAGATCTGCCCTCCAGCCCGGCAGGCTCACCTTCACATCCACAGTGAGTGGCAGAGGCAGGACGTAGGTCACAGAGATCTCCAGGCTTGAGAAAGAATGGGCATGGCCTGTGGCCCAAGCTGGGCACAGCAGAGAGTGTACCCATCCTCCTTCCTGGAAAGCTTGGTCTCTGAGAAAGCACAGTGAAGATAATTCTATTGCTCAGAGGGGAAACTGAGGCCAGAGAGGGAAGCCAGGGAGAACAGTGTTGCTTCAACAGAGGAGCTGTGTGCAGCCCTGCTGGTGTGGGCTTGGTATTGATATGCTGGTGACTGGCGACAAAATCCAGCATGTTTCTGGGCTGATTTATAGGCAGCCCCAAGGCGAGAATCCCCCTTCCTGCTTCAGTGCCAGCTGCCTCAGGGCTTGAAAGACATTCAGGCAGGAGAGATGCCAAGTGTTCCCAATGACCACAGGGTGACAACAACAGTTCCCACCTCAGGAGCCCTAAAAGGCTCTTTCTCATCCTCCCATCTGTGATTAGTTCTACTTTCCAAAAATGGCCAGAGCCACATCTCCCATGCGTCATCCTCCTCTGCCTCTTTTACCTGCCCTGTGAAGAGCACAGTCTCTTCCTTCTTCCCTTGAATGTGACCACTTCTCTGGCTGCCTGAAGGACCAGCACATAGCACCTGACCGTGGGAGTCTTGTGGTGCCCTCTACCTGGCCCTCTCCCTGGAGATGCTTGCCCCTGGCTGATGCCTGAGTGCTTGTGAGATGGCCGCTGTGAGGAGATATCCTGGTCACCCAACCAAGGCCTTTGATAAGCAGAAAGAAGGTTTCCAGTGACACAAGACCCAGCCTTCCAGCGGCTGCTTCTGACCCCAGGCAGGGCAGAGTTACACTCTCGCTACTCAACCTGGCCCAAGTTGGAGATTTTTAACTAACAGGTGTTGCCACTGTTTTAGCCACTAAGTGCTGGAACACCATG
Source organism: Dinomys branickii (assembly GCA_004027595.1). Lineage (NCBI taxonomy): Eukaryota > Metazoa > Chordata > Mammalia > Rodentia > Dinomyidae > Dinomys > Dinomys branickii. The sequence goes on along the minus strand of PVLD010017280.1, from coordinate 41,387 downwards.
ACAGCGTTAGTCACCAAAAGTGCCCAGCATAGCCTCTGCCAATGTAGGCTCGTTTTCCCCATTTTACAGGTGAAGAAAATGAGTCTGCTCTGCTGAAGTGGAATCAAATGCAACTCTGAGAATACAGGGCTTCCATGCCCTGGGCCCCCTGGGTCACAGGGGCCCTTAAAGCCCAACCTCAGTGCTTCTCTTCCATCACCTGTGCCACAGCTCTAGGTTGGGAGTGGAAAATGGAGGCAGGAGGATGACAAACACTAAATCTTGCATGGAATGCCTCACAGGGACACTTACAGACAGTCCCTCAGTGCTATCATCACCTACAGGCCCTCATCAGTGTCCATCAGTGCCTCTGCAGGTGTCCAACCGCCACCACCAGGGACAACAAGACCTGCACCCTTCAGTGAGCACCCTGTGCTGGGACTAGAGGATCTTCCATGGGGCCAGTCAGGGGGTATTGGAGTAAGGAACTGACAGCTGGCAAAGGGGCTCACCCTGGCCACAGCCTTCTTCTACATCCAGATACTGGAGGAGCCCAAATTGGCAAGTGACCTTCCAGGAATGGTCCATCTTCCACTCTTTGTCCCCATGGGCCAGAACATCAGTTCTCCCAAGGGAGATGCCAGCGCCATGTGCTCTGGGAAGGTTTCCCTGGGGGCTAAATGTGAGTTAAGGTCACACTGGCCCAACTGGGGGAAGTGGGTTCACTTGGCGAGTGGCCGGGGTGGGAGGCAATGGGAAGATGCAGGTGCCTTGTGCTCAGCAACCTCCATCCCCCAGTCACTTTCCCAAGGTCCCCTTGACCATCTGCCTGGTGCACACTCAGTCTCTTTGAGTCCTGTGAGGCTCACTCAACTCCACAGCTGCTGGGTGGACACAGGACTCAATGTTGCGTCAGGAATGGCCTATGGCCCTGGATGGAATCACTCCAGCCACCAGGAAAGAGGCAGCAAGCAGTAGATGCATAGGAGGAAGCATGTAGAGGGGCATGCAGGAAGAGCAGACGTGATGAGACCAGGCCAGGGGCAGGGAGTCAGAGGGGGAGGCTCTGGTCCTGCTGAGACGCGTTGGTGCAGATCCCCTGCTGGGGATTTATTAAGAGTTTAACATGGCAGCGAAGTGTGGTGGCTCACGTCTATCATTGCAGCATGCAGAAGGCTTCAGCAGGAGGATCCCTGAGAGCTGGAGACCAACCTGGGCTACACAGTGAGTTTAAGGACAGCCTGGAATAGAGAGTGAGACCCTGTCTCAAAAACACCAAATTATAATGGACAAGTGGAATTAACTGACACTTCACGATAGAAAAAGTACAAAGAGCCCATAAATACCCATCTCCTTCACTAGACATTGGAGGCGAACACAGAGATTTCATTTCGCTCCAGGAAAAATGTTCATAATCAAGAAATCAGATAAGAACACATGCTGACAAGGCGTGGGGGGAAAAACAAAACTTCTCCATCTGCCCTGGCCGGACCCCCATGGGACAGTCACAGGCCTGGGGGGAGGCAAACTAAGGAGCTTGAGCGACTGCTTGGGGGCGTGAAGGAGAGGAAGGAACGGACCAGGGAACAGAGGTTGGGGGTAGCCTCGGGGCGGGAGCAGAGGCCGGGAGCCCTGCAGGTGAGGGACTTGCAGCATAAATAGCCACAGCTACACCTGGCCACGCAGAAGTCTGCAGCTGCAGAGGCTCTGGGCATCTGTTCTGCGGGTCCACAGGCCATACTGGTGTATCCCAGACCCAAGGCTAAGGGCAGACTGGTCAGCCTGTGTTGAATCTGAGCAGACCCCCCTCCCTTTTGCCAAGTGCCTGGATGCTGTCCCGGCCAGCCATGCTGCTAGGCAGCCTCCTCTTCCTGGTGGCCACCATGACTGGGGCCCAAGGCAGTGGACACAAGGTAGACAGCACCCAGAGGAGCCAGCCACCCAGTGTGCATGGGAGCCTCTCGCCTGGCAGCCAGATGGAACAGCCAGAGAATGAGCTGAAGAACAACATGCCGAAGCTGCAGAAGGTATGGCCGGGCCTATGAAGTGCGTGCAGCTTCAGAGCTGTCACCGTTAGCAGATGAAGTATGGGCCCAAGAGGCCTCACTGGGCACAAAGGGCTGGGCTTTGAGTTCTAGGAATTGGAAGGTAAAGCCCCAGAGGGGCAGGTGTGAACCTGGTGACACACAGCAAGCCTGGACATCATCAGAGCAGGGAAGCTGGCTCTTCACAGGCATTCATTAGAGCTGAACAGGGGCCAGGCCCGTCTTAGGTGAGCAGACAGTGCAGGGAGGACAGTTGTCCCTTCTGGATGAGGGGGAGAAAGAGGCCATGAAGAGATGTCTACTGTATCAGATGGTGACACAAAGGGAAGAAGGGGAGGAGGGTAGAGGCTGGGCAGGCCTGGCTGTCTGAGATCATTTGTGAGGACGGCACAGAGGATGTAGCGTCTGAACCCAGAGGGCAAGTGACATGGACATCTTCGGATGCGCTCCCACTGAGGGACCCAAAAGTCCCAGGCTACCAGGACAGAATGCAGTCACACACGTTGGGACAACAAGGCTGTCTGCCCTAGTGTGGCTGGAGCAGAGGGAGAGAGAAGCAGGTGGACTCTTAGAGGTGAGGGCAGGGCCAGCCACAAAGGCTTCGTGGACCATGGCGAGTACTTTGGCTTTTGTCCCAAGTGTCCCAGCAGCCTCAGAAGAGTTTTGAACAGGTAGAAACAGAGTTGCTTTGGATTTAATGGGGGGGGGTCTTGGGGACAGAGGGATTCTGGGAGCCCAGGAGTCTCTGTGGCCCCCTGCAACCACCAGGCACATGAAGAGAGAGGCCTGAGCAGCTTGGGGCTGGGAGGGAAGAGGGGCTGATTCGGGGCAGCAAATCGTCTGTGCTGGGGTCAGATGCAGGGAGGCAGAGAACAGGAGTCATGAGGGCAGCAGTGTGGGCCAAGAAGAGGGCCGGTGGAGGAGCCTGCCGCTGTCCCTGTTCTTCAGCCCACACTGAGTGCCTGCTCTGAGCCCAGTGAGGTGTCGAAGGAGGCGGGCTTGACTCTGCTGCACGGTAGGCACCTAGATGGCCACCGGCATTCAGGGTGCAGCTGGCTGGGGTCCCTAAGTAGGAGGTGCCAAGGGAAGAGCGTGGCCCAGGGAAAGTTTGGGCAGTGACTGTAGGGTAGAGGGCAAGAACTGAATGTGTCAAGCAGCAGACAGCCTGGGGGGAGCAGCGCACCAGAGGTGAGAATTTCTCCGTGGGAGTGGGGGGGACACTCCTGCTGCTGTGGTTGCTGGGTTGTTCAAATCTGAGTCCAATCAGTGGAAAGAGTTTGCTCCCCAGTAAGTGTGTATTTACCGACATGCACAAGCACTGCATTCATGATACAAACATTGTGTGATACAGGGGGAGTGGAACCATAGAAAGATGAACCAGGAGGCCTGCAACCTCGAATCTGTGAGGTGTACAGTGCCGCTAAGTTCTGCAAAATGGACCTATGCGTTCCCACCTACAAAACGGCTGCAGTGGTGCCTGCATGTCTGGGAGGAGTCTGGGAAGGGCCTGATGCTACTTCTCCTGGCAGGACAGTGTACGCCTCGTGTTCTCTATGGTATGTGCTGCTGTGTGTGAATGTACAGGGCTTTCCCTGAGCCAGGCCTGATACACACGTAACAGTGACTCATTGAACCTCCTGATGCCCCAGAACGTAGGCCTGCTCTGATCCCCATGCGTTGTGTGGAAACTGAGGCCTAAGAAGTGAGGGAGGTGGGTGTGAACCCAGGTGGACTGACTCCAGGCCACATATTCCAATGCTATGAAGACCGCCTGTCTGTACCCGCTCTCACAGATGACGACACCGAGCTTGCGCAGGGAAGGCCCTCGAACTTGGCGGCAGACTTGTCTGCCTTTGGTGCCTATGTACCTACATTTAAAAATTAGAGTAACTTACACACAGGAGTTATACAGACGAGTGGGAATCACTGTGCTATTCCGTACAACACACATGCTGATCACATCCATCCACCCTTCTTCTACCCTCTCCTCCCCTCCCCTCCCAATGCCACATTCAACACCAACTTCCCCTATGCACAGGCTGCAGCTCCTCTTTGCCCTTCACATATAAAGGTGGAAAGGAGAGAGCGAAGGCCAAAGTGAGCTCTAAATTCCTTGGGGCAGTGCCTGGAGTGCGGAGCACTTCAGACCTCCCTTGGAGGCCCTGGCTTGCTCAGGCCACTGCTCCTGTCTCTGCATCAGACAACTTTGTTGAGCAGGTGCATGAGAACCAGGACTGTTTCTTGTTTATTTCTAGAATTTTCCTCCTATAGCCACCTTTCTCAGAGTCCAGTGAAGGGAACCCCCTGTCACCCCCATGCTCTGAGTCTGTGTCCATCCCTGTCCCGTCTCTGCCTCTCCAGTCCCCTCTCCCATCCCCTTTCCATGGCTGATTCCACAGGCCCAACCTTATCTGAAACTGCCTAACTCCTACTTTGTAGAAATCCAGTGTCCTCATCAAGCTGACCCACTCGTTCCTTTGACAAACATGCACAGAGCCTGTCCTCCTGCCTGGACCTCTAGACACAACCAAGTGGCCAAGAGAAGGCAGGGGAAGCGCTGGGCTCCTGGGCTGCTGTTCCTGGGGGAAGTGGGCAGATAACAAGACTGGGGTGAACGCATATGGTGTGAGGTACAGTGAAGGCACCAAGGGGGTGACAGACAGTGACAGACAGGGCAGTGGAGACAGTGGGGGAGGGCCAGGGCTTATTCCTAATGGAGGCCAGGGAAGGCTTCTCAGAGGTGGTGACATAGGAGAGGAGACCTGGCAGGCAGAAGGAGGCTTCGATGTGTGGGGGGCGGGTGCTCTCTGGCTCCTGTGGCCACATCTGCAGGCACCAGGCCCCTCCAAGTCCAGAATGGAGCGGCCGGTCTAAGAGTCTGCTGAGGGCAGTTTGAGAATGGTGGTCCAAATCACAGATGCCTGCACCCTGGACCTCAGCGACCCTGCTCTGAAGGATTCCCTCCTATGAGCAATGGCTTGCAAGGGTGCTAAGTGACAGGTATCTGGGGACAGACACAGAAGCCCTCTATGTGATGGCAAAACTTGGGAACAACCTCCAGGCCCAGCTGCTGGGGACCTGATGTGCGCCAGGCTCAAGCTCTTCATGATGCTGACAGTAATGACAGCAGGTCTGTCACTGCACACCCAGCCTGCGCCAGGCACAGCCTCCTGCACACTCAGGACAGCCTGCGTGGTAGCCCTGCTTGGTGCCCATTGCACAGATAGGGAAACGGAGGCCCTGAGAGATGCCCTGACAGCATGGATGTGAACAAAACCCTCTCCAGGTCTGCAAAAACTTATGATCAAAACCAGAGGAAGCTTCCAGAACCTCTGACAGGTGATGGAGGGGAGATCAGGAATGTCCTGCTATGAGCCAGGCACCATCTAGTTCTTCCCAAGAATCTCATTTATCTGGTACAACAATCTGAAAAAAGGTGTTAGGAACCCTGGGACAGATAAGGAAACCAAGGCTTGGAGAGAGGACCCTCAGTGGTCTCATGGCCTCTGAGTGAGGCTGGGATTCCAGTCCAGAGTGCAGAGTCCTCTGTCCAGAAGAAACAAACAAATAACAACAAAAAATCAAATGCATGGCTCTGGGGATGTGACTCAGCGGTAGAGCGCTTGCCTAGCATGTGTGATGTCCTGGGTTTCTTCCCCAACACTGCAAAAAATAAAATAAATAAAATAAATAAAAGTAAAATAAATTTATAAATTTTGCAGAAGATACAAACTGCCTTAAGATACAGATGTGAAAAGTTTTTAAAAACAGATTTCTGATGCAGCGATGCAGTACTCCTTTCTGTTTACATACATTAAATAAGCACATCTAGTGGTGGCTTTAAGCCCTTGCATCAGCTTGGTGTCCTGAGAAGAGACAAACAGATTGCTGCGTTCCCAACCGCTGTGGTAAGATATGAGAATATCTGTTGTTTCTACTGGTGACAAGGCCACAGGCACAGTTATAACCAGTGTAAGAGTTTGTGGTCAATATTCATTTACTAGGAAAATTTAATTTGTTAGAAATTAATGAAAAAAATAATGTCTTGTTTTCATCCAGCTCGGCAGAGTCCCTGTGCTCTATTCATAGATCCCTTCAGCTCCAGGCTCATCCCTGAAGAACATGCAGTGAAGTCTCTATCACCATTATTTCTTAGAAACCCTAACAGCTTTGAAGCATGCAGGATAAAGAGGCAATATCGTGTCTGTGTTCTCATAACTACCTGCTCTCTTCGTTTGGTGTCCTCGGCTTTTATGTGTGTAGAGTAGAAATATAATACCTGTGTCCTCCTTACACACCTGTGGGGCCACCATACAGGGACAGCTCTGCTCCCACTAATTTTACTCAAGACTGTGCTTGGGGCATCTCTTCAGATCAGGCCTGAAGGTCGCTCAGCCTTGTTCTTTTAGTAACTGTGTACTAACCCATGATCCAGGCACAGAAGAGTTAGTCACATCTTGGTTGTGTACCCATGCATGGCTCCCCTTTGCATGGCTCATGTTAGGAATGATTCTGACACCCCTGGAAGTAGGAACTGGGATCATCACCATTCACAGAAGAGGGCCTGTCACACAGAGGTATTGCCCAAGGTCACCCAGCTGCAGAGTTGAAAGCTTCCACTTGAGCCCAGGCCCACTGATCTCTCTGCTTAAGCTTTTACCTGGAGTTGACAGCTACCTTTCCCAGTCATGAGCCACACGCATTATTCTCTACAGAAAGGACCTTCAGAACAGATCATTGTTACTGATATCTGCCTTGGTCTTCAAACACCAGACACGCTCCCATCCCCACAGGGCCTTTGTGCTTGTCTTTTCCTCCATGTGGAATCTCTTCCCTCCTGGCCTTCCCACACTGCCTCTGTCTCATCCTCATGGCTAGTGAGGTTTCCATCGCCACCCAGGTTCAAGTGCCTCCCTTGAACCTGCCCATCTACTCATTACCTGGTTATATTCTTCATAGCACTTATTGTTATCAAAAGCTAACTGACTTATTTAGTAGAAAGGCTCTGGAATTAGAAAATATTGCCAGATTTTAAAATTCCTGATTCTTTTGTACAGGGCCTTGCATACTGCTCAAGAAATAATTTCTGAATTGATGCACAAAGGAAAATCAGAGGAAGGGCACTAGTTAAGGAAACATGTTTTATACTAAATTATACTTATATATGGGATATTTTCTAGAATTCTGACTGGTTGGGCTTTTTATTTCTTGAGGTATAATCTACACATGCTAAAATTTACCATTTCCACCTACAGTTCTATGAGTTTGGACAAACAGGTGCAGTGCTGTAGCCACCACAAGTGTGACATAAGACATTGCCAATACCACTATAAAGCTTCCCTGTGTCCCTCTAAAGTCATTCCCACTTCTAGACCTTAGGCCCTGGCAATCACAGATTCTGACTTTTCCAGAAAATCACAGAAATGCAATCCTACTGGGTGTAGCCCTCTGAGTCTGGCTTATTTTATTTAGTGTGGTGTAGCTGACATTTGTCCGTGTTGCTGTGTGCATGAAAGGTGTCTTCCTGTTCACTCTTGAGTTGTGGCCACTGGATGGCTGGGCCATATTTGTTTAGCCATTCAGCAAAGTTAATTTTGTATATATAATGCAAGAAAAAACCAGGCTTGGGCAGAGCTCCTTGACCTCAGAGGTTGCGCATTCAGAAATCTGCATCTCTTGTGGGTCAATATCCTTCCTCTCCAGGCTCTCTCTGTCCAAATTCCCTTCCTTTCTTTAAGGTCTTTTTCAAATGCCCTATGCAAACAAGAAAGAGTTTATTGTCCCATTCCATTGATTTGTAAAGTGAGAGTTAGAGATAAGAAGACTCTCTAAAGGCCACAGCTAGAGTATAGCAGAGACAGAACTCTGCTATACTCTAGCTAAGGACAGAGTAGTCCAAGGGCCAAAGCTCAGCATCTCTGCTGGCTGGAGGGCAGGTGGGAGGCTGTGGCCCACCCCTTGTATGGACACTGAGAATGTGCCAGCCTCAGAGAGACAGAGACGGGTCGGTACCAATCCTGGAGTGGGGCAAGGTAGGGGTCTGAAGAACAGTAGGCTCCCACCTAGGTCCCTTCCTCCAAACCAATCCTTCTTCTTTCTGCCCAGACAGGAACCAGATTTCACCATACAGGCCTCCAGATCTCCAGCCCAGCTCAGCTGGTCCCATCTGGCCTGAATAATCCATGCCAGGACCCATCCTGATGGGTGGCCAGAGCAAGTTGTGTGATGAGATCAAGCCGTGGGTGGCCTTTGTCCCTCCCATATGCTTGTAGCTTCAGGAGCAGTGGGAGACTGGTTAGGGTGCTCAGGAAGCTCCCATCCTTCAAGATGACACCTAGTTATCCTGAGTCCCAGGCCAGCTCCATAGACCCAGATGTTATGGTTTGTGTCTGCATGTCCCCCTAAATCCTCATTCAGTCATGGGGTGGCCTTCTAGATTTTTGATTGGTCCATGATCCAATGCTGGGCTTATGGGTGTGAGTGCTGGGGTGGGTAGTTTCCATATGTAAGGGAGAGGAAGAGGCTGCTTGCAGCCACTCTTCCCTTTTTCCTCTTGTTGTCTTTGCTGTTTTTTGCCACCGTGGACTGTTGCCCTCTGCCATATGCCACCCTGCCTTGGAGTCAGGCGAGTATGGACTGAAACGCCCACAAACTGTAAGCTAAATAAACCTTTCCTTCCTTAATTTTGGACACCAGGTATTTTGTCTCTGCAACAGGAGAAAAGTAACAAAGACATCAGGGAACCCCTGGAAAAGTATTCTTACACCCCGGCCTGACATGTAATAACCTTGGGCAAATCCTCTGAGGTCCCTAATGACTATCTCTGGGGAGCTGTCTGGAGTCTCAACTCAAGGATAGCCTTGAAGGAAGCTCAGGGCCTTGGAGTATGCATTTCAGTCTAGGTTCTAGTAGGTTCCTGACTCATGGAAAAGCCAGACCCCAGCCTCAGCAGAGATCTCCTTACCCTACCCAGGCTAGTGGCCCCAATAAGCCATATATTAGGACATCTGGGGCTGTGTTAGAGGGTGAGAGCATGACAAGAGGCAGCTTGAGGAGTTGAGGGAGTTAGTAAACACTTCAACGTTCACGTTGGAATCGCAGTGAGTAAAATTATGTTGAGTATGGCAGGATAAGAGATGAAGTCAATGTTAAAACCAAAATTGGGGGTTTGGAACTGAGTAGGGCTATTCACTGAGCTGGGAAAGTGGCTGGGAGCTTCAGGAATGGAGTGGTGGTAATGGAGAGATCTCAGGTCCATGCTGGTTGCTCTGTGTTTGAGATACTTACTGGAATCATTCTAGACAGGGCAAGGGGTGAGATGTCCAGGGCAGAAGTCTAGGTGGAAGGTGGTGAATGCACAGTTAGCACAGGAGGGGTATGGAAGTCCCAGGAGCAGATAGAGCCTTGGGGCCTTGAGTACTTTGGCATCTGGTATCTGAAGAAGCTGATGGATCCATTTCAAAAAATCCGTAACACAAAGACACAAGAAAGCAAAATGATACTGTAATTAAAATAAAAATATGAAAATACCAGTCTGTGATAAGGCTGTAGCATTATTTAGTGGTAGATTTAAAAATGTCCATATTTACAAATTCACAGTGAGTAAAAATAAAATTTGAAGATACTGTGATCTACTGTGTTGAGTATGAAAATATTTGTGATTTGTATTGGCCATGAAGTCACAGGGGCAGTAGGACAGCTCTGGTTTGTGGGTTAAGCTTATCCTTGAAGGAAAAGACAATTTTTAATTACACATTCAGTGAAGTTCATGGGCCCACTGAATTTTCTCCTTAGGCCCTGTGGTCCCACATTGAGGATACTGGCCTGGGGAGAGAAGGTAGAGAGAGGAGGGCCCAGGACTGGGCCACCAAAGCCTCCAGCACGTTCAGAACCTGATAAAGCAGAGGGAATGCCAGGGACAGGAGGAGTTCAGGACAGAGGCTTCTACTGACCATGCCACTGGCAAGTCCATCAACATTGGATGGGAAGTGTCCCTTGAGTTGGGTGTCAAGCAGGTCCATGACAAGGTCAATGGAAGAGTGAGGGGGATTCCTGGGGCTGGAGTGACATGTGAGGGTAAACAGAAGGATTCAACATCATGGCTAGTGTTTAAAGTTTGTGTGTATGCATGAAATGAACCACAACTACGTACTGGTGTGTTTAAGGTAGGCTGGGCGTGGAGGTGAGAACATGGTGCAGGAAGCACGGAAACTAGAGAGCGGCCGGCGGGGCTGTGGGTCATTCTCAGGCGGGAGCTGGGAGAGCACAGCTGTGCATTGGGAGGGCCTGGTAAGCGGTGACGACACTGAGGGAGGAGGCGGAGATCCGAGGGCCAAAGGCCAGGGGCAGCTCTGGGTCCCCGCAGTCCCCGCGCCCAGGCCTCTCGCCCTGCAGCCGGTGTCAGATGGAGCCAGAGGCTGCTGAAGCACAGACAGCTGGGATGCCTGAGCCCCTGTGTCATAGGTCTGGGTGGGCCTGGACACTTGCATTTCTGACCAGCTCCCGAATGGTGCTGACTTTGGACCCACTTAGCGGAAAGCCCTGCTCTAATCAACCCTAATACTGCCATGTGCACTCTGGGGTACACAGGATAAGTGACCCGCGAAGGCACTGTCATAAGAGGGAGGGGGAGGGGGAGGGGTGCACCAGAGACACTAAGGAGACAGGGAGATGACGGAGGCTGCAGCCACAGCTTGGCCTCCAGCCCAGCTCACCACCTGTCCTTGGGAAACACTGGTTTCCCCAAGGAACATTCGAGCCACCCTGTAGGGCCTCCCTGAAGACTGACAGAGAGTGAGGGAAGGAACCGTGGACAGGGTGGGGATGGCGGCCTGAGCCAGCAGGAGCAGGAGAGAGGGGGCCTCGGAGTCAGGATAGAGAGAAGGAGGGAGAGCTCACTCTCTGCCTGCAGGCTGCACGCCTCAGGGCACACTGTTCACCTCTACAACTGGAGCCTGGTTTCAGGCCAGCCCTGCTTCCTGGCTCTCAGGAAAGCACAGCCCTGTCAATGAAATGCCAGAAGTTAGAAAGCACAGCCTGACAGATGGACCTGCAAACTGAACGAGGGCAAGATGGGTGCTGCCCCTGCTAGCTACTCTCCCCGGAAAAGCCAGGAACAGGGCATGGGAGGAAGGTATTTTTTTTCTGTCAAAGGAGATATTTAGGATAACTCCATTTTATGCAAATCTTGATTTTTCTGTAAAATCCTATTTTTGTAAAATGTACACATGCTTTTTTCACCATTCCTTAAAAAGACAATTCAAAGGGCCACACACCAGTCCACCTGCCATAAAATTTTTTTTTTGAGCAAAGAAATTCCTAAATCACAAGATCTGCCCAGCTATGACACCTTAAGAACCAGGCAATCTGGTTTCACTGTATGGCCATGCCCATCCCCAAGGGGGCATGATATAGGGAGGGCAGTGGTCAGGAAATAAAAACCCAACAGAACGCTTGCTGTGAGTGTTGGCTGGCTTTGTTTAGTGTAGCCACACACCGTTTTGCAGAAGAAAAATCTTGGTGAAAAACTTCAAAAGTGTCACTTTATTGTCCTGTGTGCCGCACCAAAACTATTTACGCCCAACAGGAGTGACCAGGGGCTGTGTGCTGGGTCGCGCTGCTGTCCTTCTGCTAATTCACTGAGCGCATATTTCTTAAAACTCTGCTGTGCACCAAGCGTTGTGCTAGACACAGAGATAAAGCGGTGACTCAAATCAAGTCCCCAATTCCATGCTCTTGATATTCTAGAAGGCAAGAGCGAGAACAGACGGAGATTTGGTATAAATTCAGGGAATGGTAATTGGACAAAGACACCTGAAATGGCAAGAGGGACGGAGTCATGTGGACGGGGTGAGGCTGTTTTCAGGGAGGGTTCCAGGGGAAACGGGTGTGGAAAGGCCCTGGGGTGGGCGCAGGCATGCTGTGTGTGTTGTAGAGATGCTACCCACGGAGACGAGGGAGGGAGAGAGGCTAGGGCAGGGGATAAGTGTGTTGTAGGAGGCCTAGGCATGGAGGAGCCTGCTGTCATGTGCAGAATTTGGGTTTTCCTGAGTGAGATAGGAATCCTGAGATGATTTTGAGCAAAGAGGATGTGGCTTGATTTAGGCCTAACAGGATCCTTCTGGGGGAAGGGAGGATGGTAGAAGTCCAGAAACCAGGAGAAAGCTGCTGGGATAGCTTAGGTAAAGGGCGGTGGTGGCTGAACCTGGCACATTCTGAGCTCCTGGCTGCTCTGTGGCTCTACATGGAGACATGTGGGAGGGACACAGGCTTCTCCAGCCCCTGACCATAACCCAGTATACTGTTTCCCTGCATCTGAAGCGAAACATCCAGGCCATCTTGGGGTCAGAGCTGCAGCAGGCCCAGCAAAACATAGTCCAGAACCGCACAACCTCCATACTGCAGCTGGGTACCAGCCTTCTGGAGGAGACCACAGCCCAGACCCTCAAGCTGATGGACATGGAGACTCAGGTAATGGGGAGAAGATGGGTGGGTGCCCAGGCTGGCGTCTTGCCTTGATCTCTGTCCCTGGGTTAGGTGAATGCCTTTTCTGGGCCTTAGGCCATTGGTACCCTTGTTGAGGACCCAGGCCCAGCACTGGGAGCAGGGGCTGGCGTCTTGGCCTGTATGCGTGTAGTGCCTGGGCTGCGCTGGGCACCAGGCAAAGGGGAGCTGCATAGTCCCTTCCTCCAGGGGTTTTAGGTGCATGGGAGGACAGGTGGTGAAGAATCCCTTAGGCCTCAGGGCCGAGGATTGAGGGGAGCAGTGGGAGGGTGGGAACAATGGGAGGGTGGCAATGGATGCGCAGGTGAGTGACAAGTGGGCAGAGGTTTGCTGAAGCCCACTGTGTGCCAGGGCCAATCCAGATACCTGCTCCCACTTCCCAGCAGTAAACAAGACAGACACACAATTGTAACCCACGCAGTTTACCATGAAAGTGAGCGGGATGAGGATCATGTAGCTTACAGGGTGACTATGCTGAGAGAGGTGAGCAGGAGGGTGATGTACTGGGCATGGTGGGCAGGACTGTCTTGGTTACTTTTTCTCTCATTGCTGAGACAAAATACCCAATGCCCAAATTTAAGGAAGGAAAGGTTTCCTCAGCTCACAGTCTGTGGAGGTTTCAGTCCATACTTGGCTGGCTCCAAGGCAGAGTGGCACATGGCAGAGGGCAACTATTCCTGGAGGAGGAAAACAGCAAAAGCAGCGAGAGCAAAAGGGAGCAGTGGTGGCGAGCAGCCTCTTTCCCTCCCTCACACTGTGTGCAAACTACCGCTCCAGCGGCAGGTGTAGCGCTCACACCCATAATCCCAGCACTGCATCATGGATCAATCAAAACTGTAGAATCCCACCCCATGACTACATGAGGGTTTGGGGGGACATGCAGACACAACCCATAACAAAGACAAAGCTGCCAGTGACTCTGCAAGGCCAGGAGAGGCCACGGAGGAGCAGCACCGGAGCCCGGCCCGGTGGGCAGTGTGTGCTTGACAGGGACAAGAGTGCATGCAAAGCAGGAGGTGGGACGATGGGGACAGCTCCAGGCCTGTGAGGACACCAGTGTTCTGGAGTGACCACAGGACAGCGATGGGCGGCACGCAGAGGTGACAGAGGCAGAATGAGCCGTGGCCTGGCGCCACGGTGAGGACAGGAGCAACAGGGGCCCAGTGAGCAGAGGGCCTGAATCTGGAAAGGCTGCTGAGCTGGAATGGACTACAGGGGACAAAAGTGAGCCCGGGAGCCCTGTGAGGAGGCCAGTGCAGGACACTGAGCAAGCGACCACGGACACAGGGGTCACAGAAAGTGCCATGGAGGGAAGTTGTCAGGAGCCATTTGGAGGGGGTGGCTGGCAGCAAGTGCTGTGGGGTCAAGGATGATCCTCCTGGGACCTAAGAGCAGGACTGGAACTGTCATGGGCAGTGATGGGAGAGGGAAAATTCAGGAAGCAGACCGTGTGCTCAGGCAGGACCTGTGTGTGAGTAAGTGCACAAGGAACCACAGGGAGTAACAACTTGGAGGGTGGCTCTAGGTCAGCAAATGTCAGGAGGGACAGGCCTGTGGGCAGGCTGATGGCAGCTCGTAGGTTCCTGCAGGGCTCACAGAGTCCCCACCCTCCTGTTCCCTGGTACAGGTCAGGAACCACATGTCACAAACAGAGAACCAGATGCTGGGTTCTTTGCTGACCACTGAGAAGCTGAAGAAGCAGCTTCAGGAGCATAGACGTGAACTGCACCAACAGGATAATTCCAACCGGTGAGCACTGGCATCTGGTCCCTGAGCAGCAAGGACTGAGCCACCAGGTCATGAAATCGGGACCCAGGACGTAGTTGGGGATGGGGTTGGCATTGGCAGCTGGACATGGGCCGGCGTGTGGGATGGGAGCACAGCCTACATTAGGACTGGGGCGAGGGACCCTTGTGAGGACTGAAGCTGGGCCTGGGCCCAGGCTGATAAGGACGGGAACCAGGTTTGGAGTCCAGAGGATCTGGGGGGACCATGGGCAATGGAACTGGGCTGAGCCTGAGCTGGGGGCCAGGCAGGCCCAGGGCACGTCCCCAGCATTGAGTGGGGCAGAGAAGGAGGAGCCTGTTCTTGGGGCTCAGGACACCTTGGTTTTGACTTTCTGCTTTGTCTTGTCTTCTTTTCCTTATTTTTAAAACTTTAACTGCTTTATTGAGATATAATTTATACACCATACAGTTCACCGAGTATATTTTAATTGGTCTTACTTATTTGCTAGTAAATAAACCTGGTCCAGTCCACTTGCTCCCCTTCCCCAAGGACACCACAATGACCAGTTTCCACTCTGTAGGGCCAGAATCCCTTCACTGCATGCAAATCTGCAGCAGGGAACACACTTTAAGTTAAAAGAAAAAAATGGCCATGGGATATAAATAAGTAGAGAAACTATGCCAGGAATGCACCACTAGCCAAGTAGGTCTAGTAGGTTGGTGGTGCATTCCTGGTGTAGCTGATGAATCTTTGATGATTATAATAAATGCAATTAATCTAATCTACAATAATAATAAATAGCAATAGCAATAATAATAGCAATAATATAAATCCCTACGAACCCAGACAGATTTTTAAATTTTTTTTTATTTTAAAGAGAGAAAGAAACCAATAAAATGATATAGAATTTCAAAACAAGATGATAGGAAATTAACAATGGTTCTTATATTGCATATTGTTGTCTCCAAAGTAGTTGCTCAGATTACCCAATATAGGTGTGCAAAATTGATTAAACAATATAAGCACTCTTCCTTTCAATAAACTAAGAGCAGAGGCTGGGGATATAGCTCAGTGGAATAAGCGCTTGCCTAGCAAGTGCAGGGTCCTGAGTTCGATCCCCAGTACCGCAAAAAAATAAATAAATAAAAAGAGCAATTAGTAGTGCAATTGTCTTGGCTGTCTTGTGTGTATATACATACCTTTTTTCCCCTTCCTTCTTTTTGCCTTTCCCCCATCCCCAGTTGCAAACGAAATCAACAACAGAGTGAAAAGAAAAACCCATGAATGGGGAAAACAAAACAAAAAGCTTACCCAGGCAGATTTTATCTTATTTTCCAGCTAAATGGAGAACGAACTGCCAAGGCCAAGGTCCTGGGAGGTGACCTTACTCAGCAAACGGCCCTGTCAGCATTCAGCAGGGAGAGATGTTACTGCTTCTATGTGGAACAAAACCTCTTCACCTTTGATCGCACACAAGGGACAGACCAGAGGGAGTACCAGAACAATAGAAGCGAAACGTCTTAAGTTACAAAGGGCAGGATCAACCTGACTGCACAGTCCCCCTCTTTCCTCGTTGTCCTGGCACTTGGGGTTTACAGTGTGCTGGGTAGGTAGGTGCCTAACCCTTTTACCCTGCTCCTTCTGTAAATAGTTTGTGGGTTTTTTAAAGCATGATTAAACTACAGGGGTATAACTCCTTAACTGCCAGGGCATTTCCAAAGTTACATAGTGAATTCCATATTTATTTGACTATTTATGACACCTCCCATTTTGTTTAGAGACCTTCTCAGGTGAAAGACCTAAGTCAGTGGTAGCCCTATGGCACGTGTGTCACAGTGAGCTGTTTGTATCATTGAAAATGTTGAAAAGTTTTCCACCACTGATCTAAGTCTTCAGGCTAAAAGACCTCCTGAAAATAGACCATTCTTTATTTCTTATGAATTCCCTCTTCTTTTCTTTTATCATATTTGGTCCCATTTTCACCTCAAATTAGCATTTATTGATTTCCAAAGTGCGCTAGAACCTCCTGGGACAAAGTCTCATAATTTGGTCCAGATTCCAGCAATAATAGGTTGTTTTGTTGATAAGCTATGTGTGTCTGGTTAGAGCTGTCTAAATTAATCACTGATACATCATACAAAGGACGATATAACATCCCACAAAGGTTTGAACTCCTGTTGCTATTATTGTGGAGGTTAATATCAATGTAACAATCTGCTTCCATTTTCCAAACTATTTTTCTAGCCAGTCTGTAAAGATGGATGATCTAGTCCCACGTTTTCTGCCAAATTGCTGGCTAAAGTTGTGAGTCCTTGTAGGGTCTTAGGTATAGTCCCATCTGGAGCTTTGTTATTAGGAATAAAACTGCAATACTGTCCTCCTAACACAACCACCTCTTTCAGCTAGAATATACCCTCAGCAATCCTGCTTTCCCAAGCCAACCTACCGGGTCTAGTTGGCTGGTGGGGCATTCCTGGTGTAGTTGATGAGTCTTTGATGATTATAATAAATGCAATTAATCCAACCTACATGCTTATTCATTCTCTGACATGTTACACAACTTCCACAAACCTGATTAGCAGTAGTATAAATTCCTAAGAGCCCGTAATTTCTAAGCTTTGCATTATACATAGCCTGGGGATCCCCACGCCTCTCTCCATGCAGTATAAACACTCGTTCTGCTTGTCACCTCCCTTCACTGAGTAAAGCCCATCGCTGGCCCTCAGGCTGTGTGGCTGCAGTCTCGTCTAATTCTTTTTCCTCTTCCCTGGTGAACTGAGGCTTTAACACAACCTTAGGGATATTGGGAGTTAGATTTAAAACATAGGTTTCCCTTCCTGACAGGCTTATTTAGCATCCTTATTTGCAAGCCTGTTTCCTATCATCTCATGCAGCTCCCTTTTTGATGACCATTCATATGAACTGTGGCCACTTCTTTTGAAGTAGATTTTCCAGTGTCTTCTTGTTTGACCATTTCCCTATATTAGTCCTTTTCCTTTGCTATTTATGAGGTTGTACTCCTTCCAGATCTTTCAAAAGATGTATATTACCCTGTAAACAGGTTTGGAAACGGTACATGATGTATATTTTTGGCCTTCAAGAAACTTTAGAGCCTGATTTAGAGCATATAGTTCACATGTTTTGGCCAATCAACTCTTGGATAATCTTCCCCCTTTACAGATGTGTTATTCTCTATTAATAATGGTATATCATTTTTTTCATTCTACAGTTTGGGAGGATCTATCCCAAAATAATTTCAGGTCTAACCTTAATTTGACATTCTATGATGTCCAGCAACTATGTCCTAGTGTTTCTGGGTCCCTCCCTCTCTCTATATGTAACTGGCTGGATTTAAGCAGGTATAAGTTGTGAGGACTAGATCATCCTTTTCTAACAAAATAGCTTCGCATTTTCATATTCTGGAGTCCATCAGCCATTTCCCTGATTTTTTGTTGAGATGGTTCTAACCTGATGGGGAAGGTTGACTACCAGGACCCTGCCAAAAGTCAGTTTCCTGTTCTCTTCAACCTACAAAGTGATAGCAGCCACTTCCTGCCCACACTCTGGCCAACTCCTAGACACAGAAGCAGGAGTTTAGAAATGGGTGCAACAGGCTGTCTTTCTCCACCCCATGTTTGTCTACAGTAACAAATAAGTGCAAGAATTTCTCTAGGGATGGCAGTGCTAGGACTGGAGCCACAAAAAGGATTTGTTTTAATTGCTCTATGACTTGAGTTTCCTCCTAGGACCATTGTAAGGGATCAGGATCTTCTGTTAGTTTGAGGTATAGAGCTTTGGTTTTCTGAGAGTAGGAGTCGATTCTCTTATGCAGCGGTAGTCAATGAACTCCCACATTTTTCTGAGTTCTCTTATTGTCTTTGGAGGAAGTGATTTGACTATACCTGAGATCCACTCAGGATTAGTCTTCCCCTTTTCCTTCACTGATTAAGCGTCCCAGGTATTTATCCTTTTTCCACAAAGTGTAGTTTATTCCTGAAGACTTAACCCCTTATTACGTAGGAAATTTGGTAAGCTCATAATGACTTCTGATACTTGGTCCTTCCTCTCCCCTGAGATCAAAAGATCATGTATATATTGTAATAATTTTGTTCCTGTGGGAGGTTGGAACTCTTCTAAAACTTCTTTAAAAATCTGGCCAAATAGGATTGAGGCCTCTGTATATCCCTGGTGTGGCAGTAATGTTATCTGTTGATGGGTTTTCCCATTCAAAGGCAAAGAGGTCTCTACTTTTGGGATCTAAAGGACAACTCTGGAAGGCATCTGTAGATCCACCACACTACCTGTGCTCATGTGGGATTTTGCTAGGGAGGGACTGGGTAATATGGGTGTCATAGGGATTGGGTACTACTGGGTTTCAGGCCTGGACAATCTGGATTATAGCTCTGAGGTCTCGCTCTAAGCTGTGTGGGCCGGCAGGCTCTCTGATGGGGAGAACTGGTGTACTGCATGGTGCCCTGAGTTAGCCCCCCCATCACTGGCTGCAGTCTTTTCCTGCCTTCAGGAGAAGTTGGATATGATCTTCTGCTAAGTACTTCTCCTGGTTGTTTTCACTTAATTCGCAATGAGGTAATCTATAACCCCCTTTTATTTCCTTCCTTGAACCCACAAGATTCTTTATTTCTCCTTCTGATAGAAGGCCTACGATTACCTTTATTTGTCTCTCTCATCCTAAGCCCAAGGCCAACAGGAAATCTCTGCCCTGGAGATTAGCATAACAGTGATTCTTTGCTCTGCTCTGGCCCTAGTTTAAGCATTATCTTTAACATATTTGTGGTTGAAATCACTTCCCTTTTACTCCAGATACTACTAATTTTTCTTTAGAAAGCTTTATGCCATTAGATTAAACATTAAGGAAAAGCAGGTAGTAGCTGAGTCAACTGGAAAAATAATCTCTTCTTCTTCAGATCCCACTCGGAGGTTTATCAAGGGCTCCTGGTGGGACCTGTTTTAAAGGAACCCCTGACTCCCTAGTCCTCGTCAAAAGTCATAAAGGGAATCACTTTCCCTTTCTTTGGTTCTGGGAATTCCCTCTTAAAGTATGGCTTTCTGCAGTTTAAATCATCTGTTGCTGCTCTTGGGATTCTTTCCCGGAGTTCTTTCACCTCTTCTTTGTTAAGGCTTCCCATTTGCTTTTTTTTCCTTTTGAGGAACCTTGATCTAGTTTCTTGACAACCTCCTCCACTGTGGAGACCACCATCTTACCCTTTTGCTTTGGTCTCACCTCATCTTCCTTGACAAACACTCTTTGAGCCTCCCTCAGCAAATCCCCTATTGGTTTTTCATTCTACTCCTCAGTCTTTTGTACCTTCTTTGGAATATCCAGCCAGATCTTGGTCACAAAGTTTACTTTGAGCAAGCCCTGCCCTAAGGGGTCATCCAGGTCTCATTTGATCCCTGAATCTCTTTGGAAGGCTGTAAGGGTTTTTTTCCTTCCCTGATGTATCTCAAAGCCCTTTGTAATATTTTGAACTCCGGGGGCTGATTCTTTGATTCCTTTAATGATTAATTATCTGAAGTTTTGCATTTGGTTCCTCTGATTTACAAGATTATTGTCTCACTTGGGATCCCTATTTGGTTTTGTTTTTTTTGGTACTGGGAATCGAACTCAGGACCTTGTGCTTTCCAGGACCTTGTGCTTGTGCCACTAAACTACATCCCCAGCCCTTTTTTCCCTATTTTGTGAGGCGGGATCCTTATTTGGAAATTTAGCTTCTGAGGAGGTGTCTGGGTGATGGCCATCCCTGCCCTCCTAAGCATTTCCCCTTTCTTCTCCAGTTGACAGGATATGCACTGTGGGCATTGTTTTGGCCCAAGTATACATTTGCCCAGCAACTGGTCTAGCCATTCCACTAACGCCAACGATCCTGGAGAAGGGGTTTCATTTCCTATTTAATGTTTCTCACCTCTGAACAGCTGAGAGGGGCATTTACAAGTCCAATTCCCCCTTGTCTTGTGGGGCCTCCCTGCATGGAAGCGTATTGGACATCTGCTGTGCAGGAGGAGCAGGGAGGCGCTCTACACCTGTATTACACCGTTCCAGTTCTTTTCTACCACGCACTGGCCCCTTCTAACCCTGTCCCTAAATTTCGAAAAGACAGGAGTCAGGAAAGGAGGAAAAGGGCGCTACTCCTCTCTTTCTGGACCTCTTGCCTCCTCCCTGAGGGGCACGAGATGGTGGTAAGTTGGAAAGAGGATTCCTGAATTTGTCCCCAGGCCCTTTTTCTTTAATCCCCTCCCTTAGAGAGGGCACAGAGTTCAGGACTGGCAGCCTGCCGAGGGCTTACTCTACTTGCTCCTGTGATGGAGGAGTCCTGCAGTTTCCGTGCACGACCAAGGCTTGACTTACACAGCTCTCACCAGGAAACAATATTTCTTTTCTCGTTTAGTTTTCCTAGCCCTAGGATCTTTATTTCCTCTTTTGGCTGATCCTGGAGCCTGAGTTTCCCTTTGTACTTATCATGCCCTGCCGGAAGTTTGCTGTACACTCGGTGCTACACACCTTGGAGATTTCTCACACACATCTGAGTCGCGTAACAATCTCTGAAATGTCCCAGTCAACCTCCGATGCAGTACTTTAAAGTCCAATTTTCCTCCTGTGGCCCATGTATGAGACTGCTGGCTTGCTTTAGCTCCTTCTTTTCTCCCCTGTCACTTTTGCTCCTCCAGGACAGCCTCAGGTTCTTGGTGGCTTCCATGTAGGGACAGCCCGGTCAGGCAGGGCTTCCACACACAGGCACAGGGATCTCTGGACAGTCCTCCAGTTGTGGGGAGCAAAACCCCTTCACCTTTGATCCTGTGCAATGGACAAATCAGAGCAAGGTCTGGGCACAACAAAAGGGAGACTTTTTTAGTTTTTCAATCCCATGAGAACAAGGTGCCAGCCCAACAAACAGCCTGGCACTCTCAGAGTGGTGACAAAGAGCAATGTTAACCCTACCGCGCAGTGCCCTTCCCCTTTTCTCCCTGTCCTAGTACGCAGGGTTTACAAGCTAGTGAGTAGGCTCCTAACCCCTTCACCTGCTCCCTCTGTAAACAATGTGTTGGTTTTTAAAAGCAAAGGATTAAGTGACAGGAAGTAACTTCTTAACTGTCAGTGCTTTTCCAAGGTTATCATAGTGAATTCCATATATGACTCTTTACCCTCTCTTGGGTTAGAGACCTACTCAGATGCATGACCTAAGTCACATCTCCAGGCTAAAAGAACCTCTGAAGATAAATTGCTTTTTTGTTTCTTACTTGCATGTGCTGTGTGCAGGAGTGGCCATAATGACTGTCACTTTTCTCTGACCTGGGGACCCTCAGGAGCCATTCTTATCTCATTCCCCTACCCCGGTGTCCAGGCAACAAGAACTGGGGCATTTTCAGTCACTCTGAGTTGGGCAGCTGTGTAAAAATCCACAAAGATGGAAGAGGTTAATAAGCTCTTGATCCCTGAAGACAGCTACAATTCCAGAATTGTAGAATTTCAGGGTGCCCAAATTGTAATTATAATTTGGGGCCTGGGAGCAATTTAATCTGCCCTGGCTGGATTTAGTTCTAAGTCTAAGAAAGGGTCTGTAAAGCTGGAGCCAGCACAAAACATCCCCCTCCCAGCCCTGTCCCTCAGCCCTGGGGTACTCAGAACCAGATGATGGTGACCTGGTTGCTGGTATATCAACAACTGACCACTCTCCTCCCCTGGACCCCACTGCAGCCGCTCCCCTTCCCATTGCACACCTACTATGGACATGGACTGTGGGATGTGTGAGCCCAAACAGAGCATTCCATTCCTCTGATTCTCCCTTTTGGGTGTGAATGAGGCGCTGGACAGTGGGTTCACCTCTATGCATCATGTCCTGCAGCAACCTGGAGACTCAGTTGCCCATCCTAGAGACTCGGCAACAGGCCCAGCTGGCTGGCCTGCGCAGCTTGAAAAAGCAGCTTCAGCAGCTGCTGGGTCTCCAAAGCAGCACCCTGAGCAGTGTCCAGCACAACCTGCAAGCTGCCAGCAACAGCTGGGGCCAACTGCAACAGAAGCAGGGTCAGCTCCTGAAGAACCTGAAGCAGCTCTTGTACCTGTTGAAGCAGGGCCCAGGTGAGCAAGCAGAACATTCCAGGCAGAGGCTGGGGAGGAGGCAAAAGCAGTGCAGGGGCTCTGCACAGCCTCCAGGGTCACTCTGGGCTGGGATCCATCCTTGGGAAGGCCACATACTCCTGGCCATCTGGACACAGAAATAACAACACGCGTAATAATGTGACAGCAATGGTCCTAAGGTGGCCAACCCAGATTCTGCCTTCTGACTCCACAGGTCTGCCCCATCCCATCCAATCTGCCTCAGTTTCCCCATCTGTTCAATGGAGGTGATGGTGTTTACAAGGACAGCAGCAACCCAGGTGACACATTTGAGTTCCAGGACTCACCATTCAGCCAGCTTGCTTTTGTTTGCCCTACCTTTCTGGGCCTTACTTTCCTCATATAATGGAGGTGTGGAACTCAGTGTACAAGGACTTCTGTCCTGTTAATGGTCCTCCCCAAAGCCAAAGAGGACCACAGGAAAGGCAAGAGGCTCCTCCAGCCAGACTTGAGAGTGCCTGTTCCACGGCACTCACTGCTCCCACTGTGGGGCTTTTGGGGGCCCAGGGTTCCTGATTCCAGCTTCTCTCACTCAGTCAACAAGTGTTGATTCCTCACCCACTGCATGGCAGGCCGAGTGCTGGGTGCAGGGATCCAGCAGGGGGCACAGGCTGCCTGTCTCTTGCAAGAATATGCAGCTGACTGTGGACCTCAGAGGGAGGGAGGAAATAATACCTCTTTGTTGAGGGCCTAGTGTGTGCCATATGCTCAGATAGCAGTGCTCCTGGAACTCCCACAGCAGAGCTGGCCCAGAGTGGGACTGTGTTGAGAGGGGACTTTAACCTCAGCCAAGGGCGTGTCATGGGTGGGCCATCAAGGGCTCCTTTTAGGGAACCGAGAGTGCCTGGGTCAGAAGCAGGTTAGAGAGGAGCTGGAAGGCCATGGGGACCTAGGAAGCCTTCAAAGACAAGAAATCCAGCAAGAGTGGTGGGACTCCAGGCACCTTGACTGACAGGGGCTTGGGGCAGTGAACCCCACTGTGCCTCCAGCCTCAGTCCCACAGGCCCCAGGAAGGGCTGGATGCCTTCCAGACCACAAGTTATGGAGTGACCAGAACCCACGGGGGCCTGTGTGTGGCACTGGCAGCGAGGCTGCAGAAGAAGCCCCATGTGTGAGATCTGAGGCTGAGCCCAAGCACAGAGCAGCGGCCCCTCTCCCTGCAGGTTCCAGGCTAACCCAGTGTGCAGTGTGGCTGGCAGTCTGCTCACCTGTGCAGCTGGGAGGCGGTCTGGGCCTGTCACCATAGGCACACTTTCCACAGATGCCCTCTGGTGTCATCCAAGAAAAATGCTTGGGAGGTGCTTTTTCTCCCTATTGAGGTTCAGTCCTCAGAAAAAGAGCAGAGGGTCAAGAGGCAGGAAAGAAGCATGGACTCTCTTTGGAGTTCCAGCCTTTGTTCTGTTACTTGCTAGCACTGGGACTTTGTATTCTCCTTTAACTTCTCAGACCCTCAGTTTTCCTCACCTGTGAAATGGGATGATAGTTTCACAAAGCTCTTGCATGACTATTGAGATGAGGCTATGCACAGGAGGGGGCTCAGCCAAGCATCTGAGTTCAAAAGGGGGCGATATGAGTACAGATTCCCAGCCCAGAGGCTCAGAGGGAGTCCAAGCAGGGTTTGCACTATGTTATGTATCCGCACAGTCCACCTTTTTTCTGTCCTGCTTTCATTCCCAATCATTTTGCTAAACTCATATGGGCACTGAAGAAACCTGCAATACAACAGTGGTGGTTATTCTACTTTGTTACTCATCGTTGTTTTTACTGCTACTGCTGTTGACTAAAGAAATTCACAGTGCATGAGGCCCTGAAAGGGTGGGTGGAATTCTCAGGCCAGCTCCTGGCTCGGCTCTTGGGGAAAGTCTGACCAGCAGCCTGGTTGTTTTAGGTAAGCACCTTGCCCGTGCTTATGTAGATTCCAATCCACTGGGCCATGGGGAGCTGCGGGCTGCTGGGAAGTGGGCAGTGGAGACCCCTATCTGGGAAATGTATGCTCAGGCTGGGATGGAGCTGGGGCCTGGTCATCTCACTAGTGGTATGGGCACAGCAGCCCCCTTCAGACAGGCTCCCAGATACTGGATCTGGGAGCCACAGCCCAAATATGAGGCCAAAACAGGAAGTCAGTAGCCCCTCACTGTCTTCTGGTTTCTTTTCAGACTTAGTCCCATCTTATATTACCTGACCACTGGACAGTTTGGCTTCTGGTAGAATCACAGCCTACATCTCTAACTGGGTCCTTCTGAGTGAGCTAGAAAGAGGCTTTCAAATCTGTGCAGTTTATTCAACCACTGTCCCTTTCCTGAGGCCCATGGATGCTGGTAGGTCATTACACCAGTACTCTCCTGAGTTCAAAACACACAGTCCAGAGGGAAGAAACATAGGCTCTTGAAGGCCAGTAGTCAGCTCTAAGGAAGGCAGGATGAGGGCCCTGTGCCTTGGGATTCAGGCAAAGACAGTTGAAAGTGGGGCCAGGAGTGGAACCCAACACCCCACATCCAAGTAAGCCCCAAGAAGGGGGGTCTGCGTGTCAGCTGACTGGGTGCCCACGCCCTGGGTCTTCAGCCTCCGGGTGTGGAATGCAACGCACCTTGCTGGGTGAGGGATTCCCTTCCCCTCTCTGAATGGCCAGCACTTCCTGTCTGGATGCCCTGCTTTGGGGCTTAGCCTCAGCAGCCGCACTCTGAACACAGTGCTCTTCCTGGGCGGGGAGGTCTGGGCTCTGCCTGGCGCTTAGAGCAGCTGGCTGTGCTGCAAAGCATTACTCTCTGCTCTCTTCTTTGCTGCCCTCTCTGTGCTGGCCTCTCTGGCAAGGCTCCTTACCCACGGTGTCTGTCAGCCCCAGTCACCCGCCCAGCCCCTGCTCACACCAGACCAGCCACCTTGAACCTTTACCGTGCTGTTAGCTCTGCCCTGACATCACTGTTGAGAGTATACCCACAGATTCACTTTGCTGGGGCAGATAATAAAGCATTCAAACACTAAGAAATCTCAGCCAGGCCAGGTTTTCCTTCTGCAGAAGGACTTGAGCGCACTCTAACATAAGGCAGCGTGCATGCAGGGAGGAAGCAGCAGGCTTTTGTTATTCCTCACAAGTGAGAAGCACCTGACCACGTTCCCCATTGGCTGGGTTGAAGGGTCACATCTATCCCAATTTTCTGGTTTAAGAGGTGCAAAGGGAGGACCTGAAGGGCTGCTGGGCAGGGGTGATAAGGGGAGGAAGAGTGGGGGTACGGGAGATGGAAAGTCTCTGGCTGTTGCTAAGTTATCTTTGGCTATCAGCTGTGTTCCAGGAATCTGAACCAAACAAACGTTTTGTAGCTTAATGTGTTCAAAGAAAGAAAATTCTAGGGGGACAGCCTAGAATGAACTAGGGTTCTAGATGGAAATGCTCTCTTGTTCATATTCTTTATAGGAAAGACAGAGCTGTGGGTTCTCACACCACCACTCCACCACTTGGAATTCCTGCCCACTGTTCTGTTTCCACCTCACTACACCTCCTCTGGGAAACTTCTCCAGGTGGCTCATCTCACCGCCTGGTCCCTTCACCTCTCCAGCCAAGACCTGCGCACAGCACTCTGGTTTTTCCCTCTCTTTGCTCGTCTCCAACTGACTTTTACTTTGTCCCAATGCTGCCTCCATAGGTCCCTTTGTGCTGGAGTTCCAGGACTGTGACAAGATCCGCAGGTCTGGGGTCAATGTTGATGGCACCTACACTATCCATGTGCCCAATGTGAAGGAGCCCAAAAGGGTAAGCAGGGTTCTAGCACGGGGCCTGTATGTGTGGATGTATCCATGAATGGTTAGACAAGGGCTTGCCAGACGGACCCCCCCTATAAGCATTATTTGTGTAGCATTAGAAATGCCAGTGAAGTGGGGGTGCCTTCCCTTGTAGAGCCCCCATGTAGGCAGGGGTCAGACCATGGGGCAAAGCAGAAGTCTCAAAAGTAGAAGTGTTACCTTCCAGAGAGGCTCTCACTGGGATAGCAGGAAATAGCTGTGTGCTGGTTAAGATCACCCACAGGGAATCAACAAATTCTAAATTCCGGGGGTTCAGCACAAAGGGGTCTGTTCCCTTTTGAAGGGAGGAATTGGGGCTCTACTCCTTGGGGGAAACCAAAGGCTAATGTTAGTGGGGACACTGCCGTCTCTGTGAGTGGCTCCCAGAAGGCCCTGAGCTTACAGGCCCAGTCATCAGGTGCGGAGGGGTGGAGGAGAGGTGGGTGCCAGGTAAGGTTTGGGGCAGCCAAAGCGGAAGGAAAGGGGAGCAACTAGCCTGCGATCCTGCTTCACAATTTCCCATGCGATTTCCCTCTGACCTTTTGTGTGTGTCACGGAGAGGCTGTTTGTCCCCAGAGTGTCTTTCACGCTTCTCACACATTTTCTAAGCAGATCTTTTAACAAAAAGAAATCGGCCAAGAGCCCTATGTTGGCAAAAATTTCTAGTTAGAATTTCATAATTTTTTTTCATTATATTTATTTTTATGATCATCCAAACAAAGGCAAGTTTTACTACTTTTCCATTGATGGTACAGAAATTATTTGCTTGTAAAATACGTTCCTATTTAAGTAGAAGATGTGACGCATTTAAAAGCGAATTTGCTTTGGAAAAATTAAGTTAATGTAGCTGCGGTGGGATTCTGCAAGGCGTGACTGGGGCAGGAATGGGGACAATGGTGGAGACTCAGGCTCTGGCCTGGGGGAAAGATCTGGACTCAACCCTCAGCTTTACTTTGATTCATTTGCCTGAAGCAGGCTCTGCCCCTCTGAGCACCCTGTGCCCCTGTGGCCCCCACCGTAGGTGTCCTGCCTGCTCTATCATAGCACCCTCCAGAGCAAACCAGCCTACAGCCTGATGTTTCGCTGATTCATCAACCACTGATCCAGTATAAGGCCAGGCAAGAAGTCTGCGTTAATGGGATATTGAATATGCTACAGAACTGCCAGGAAAAATAGGGTCTGAATACTTACTAGGTTGAAGGATAAAGTTGGGATAGATGCTGAGCTCTTTAACAGAAAAGATTCTTTTTGTCTCATCCATATGAATATTTCCAGTGCTTTAAACAGAGTGTCACACATAGTAGGTGCTCAGAACACTGCTGTGTCCTGAAGGTCAGCAGTGATAGCACTTCCCACTTCTGCATGGAGGCTAAGCCCTTTACGCCCACCCGCCTGTAATCCTTCCAGCAGCCCTGGAGTATTAAGGAGTGGGAAGCCTGCGTTCACTTCTCTCCTGGTGTGTGCAGGGCTCTCAAACAGTCACATGACTCATCTGATTTAATCCTCATGGTAATGTCAGTTTGCAGAGAAGAGACTGAGGCACAAAGAGGCTAAGGTGTGAACACTCCCTCCACCCCCCATGACCATCACTGGCTGTGACTTTAGGCAACGGTCACTATGGATGGGAAATGGGAGCCTGGATCTCTCTTGTGACCTCAACCACCTTTTGCTCTGCAGGGAGTGTGGGAGGGTCCACCAGCCAAGTCACCTTGTGCTGCCCTGGCCTTGGCTTCTGGCTGTGTCCAGGGGATTCCAGCTGCTCCCCCTTTTCCCAGGTGCTCTGTGTGATGGACCCCGATGGAGGAGCCTGGACTGTTATCCAGCGCCGTGAGAATGGCACAGTGAATTTCCAGCGGAACTGGCAGGACTACAAGCAGGTGACACTGCTGGCCTGGGGCGGCTTTGCAGCTCTAAAGCCTGGTGCTGGTGCCGGGGTGCTGGCCAAGAGAAGGGAGCTTGTTTACCTTCACCCATTCTCAGAAAAAAAATAATTAGCTCACCTAAGCCACCTGCCCTCAAACAGACTTGCCCAGTATCCACACACTTCCCAGGACCCCACCCCCTTAGATTAAACCTGTTTGAAATATCTGATATCTCCTAGAAATGAAATTTTAAGTTTTCTTTCAAAATTTGGAAAGGATATACATTGCTAAGTGTTTTATAAAAATAATACAAAGGAGTCAACTGAAAGGACATATTACCTACCCACCATAACTACATCGCTTAAATGAATTTCTTTCTCCTTTTATACAACTGTGACCACATCTGCAGGACAAACTCCTTCATGTGGAATAGCTTCTTCAAAGTCCACATGCCTTTTACAAGTGAGAAATACTGCCTGATTGTCTTGTGATTTTTTAAAACTAAATTCTGAGTAAAGTATTTTTCCTTAAAAGCTTTTAAACTTTCCTAAGTAAAAGAAATGTGAAAAGATACCCACCAGGACAAATTATTTCTGTTTGCCCGTCGATTTGATAAACAGTTTAATATAAATATCAAATTAAGCATTAAATTGGCAAAAAGAAATCGGGGGGGGGGGTTCAGAGGCAGAAATACACAAAAGAAAGCCGGATGTTAACCCTTAGCTAGCAAGTGGCACCTCGTCCCGCAGTCGGGAGCAGGGCTTTGGCTTGCTCTGCCCTTGGCGCTGCACCAGTGTTCTGCCAAATGCTTTGGTTTCTTGCTCCTGGACTCTGGTGATAAGATGTTCCACATGCTCTTAGCTTTTCATACATTCTTTGCTGCTGAAATTCTGCTCTTCCTGCCCTGTCCTCAAACAAAATCTGTGCTAGCATGTCAGTGCCTGACTAAAGTCCTTACTGAGGTTTAACATTTACAGTTATGTGCACAATGTGAAGTGGAAGGTTCCATAATTTCACACAGGTGTTCACTTACATGACCCCCTCAGAGCCAGACATACAAACCTTCCACCACTCCAAAACCCTCCTCATGCCCCCATTCAGACCACGGTCCCTTAAAAGTAGTTGCTATTCTTAGTTTTATCACCATAGATTAATTTTCTCTGTCCCTGCACTTCAGAGAAATTGATTTCAATTATTTTTAATGGGCTTTTACATTTTCAAATGCATTGCTTTCTTTCCTCTGGGAGGTGGCAGTCTCCCACCCAAGACTCCTCACACTGATCATTAGGAACAGTGCTTTAGGATGAGCAGCCTCAGAACTTGTGCAACCTAATTGCCTGCCCGGGGACCTCGCCTCCCTCTTGGGCCCTCAGCCCACCCTGTCTTTGCCCCACCCCATAGGGCTTCGGTGATGCAGAGGGGGAGCACTGGCTGGGCAACAAGGCGGTGCACCAGATCACCAGCAGGGGAACTTATTCTCTTCGTGTGGAGCTGGAAGACTGGGATGGCAACACGTTCTCTGCCAACTTTGGGCATTTCCAGCTGGGCAGCGAGGAGCAGTTTTACAGGTGGACTTGGGGATGGGTGGGCTGGACTCTCTGATGGGTGCTCTGGGGTCACATGCTAGTGGCTGCAGAGTCTGTGCCGAAGATCGGTCCTCGGGCATTTCCTCTTTCTACTGTCTGTCCTGATTTGGGTCACTTCACAGGACCTGCAGCCAGCTGGCTAGCACTGAGCATGCCTTGGATGGCACGGAGAGGATGTCACTGATGCCTCCATACCAGAGAAGGAGGGGACCTCCCAAGGGCAATCACCCCAAGATAGTCATTCACAGAGAAGGGAGAAGTGTCTTGTCCAGTCCATGGCATGCTCTGGGGTGAGGTGGAAGCGTCCCCAGAATGGGGAACAAGAGAATGGGACCCTTCCTGGTACTGGGATAGCTTTTACTTGGATAAATCAAGGTCATGTTAGTCTGAATCTCAGTGCTTCCAAGTCAGAATGGGCTTGGATATGAGGATACTGCAAAGTCTTAACTCTTCCCCACTCCTTCCTCACTTTGGTTCTTAGTGTGTTTAGGGAAAGGAATGGGCATCTCCTGAGCACCTACTGTGTTCCAGACTCTCCATTAGCTCCTCCCGTGACATTTTGTGGCAGAGATTACTGCGCCTACTTAGGGAAATAAAATCTAAAGCACTGTGCTTAAGTTATCTGGCTGAAGCGGCAAGTGAGTTAGCCGTGGATTTGAACTCAAGTCTCCCTGCTGTCCCAACTCATTTGACCTCCATGCCATCTTGAAAAACTTTCTGATCCTGACAACATTGAATTCTGGCTGACTCCAAACTGGGTCCAAATGGACCTGCAGACTCCCACCCACTGACTGCAAGATGCTCACATGGCATCTGCTTCCTCACAAGAGGCCAGAATTCCCTCCTTAGCACAGTCATCTTCTGCTTTACTGGAATACCCCCAGTGATTGGGCAGTCACTTCCTCCCAAGGAATTTCTGAGTGGCCCTCTATCCCCTGGCATTTAGGCCTAATGCCACTGTGGGAATATATCAGTGACAGGTCCCTATGCCCTCTCTTCTTATTGAATATTTCACTTCCCCCCAGTAAAGTGGTTCTGAGACTCTTCCTTAGGGAATGCACACAACTAGTTCAGCGTGCTCCTAAGTGCCCAATGCAGGGCTGGGTGCAGCACCTGAGGCTGGGCCAGACAGGGCTTAGCTGGACCTCTGCTCCTCACAGCTTCCCAGTGGAGGAACCACGACACCCTCCTGGCTCCTATTTGCGCCATTGACCACTGAGCACAGGCTGAAATCCTAATGCCATTCCTTTCTCCCTGAGTCACCTGAGCCAGTCTCTCCCCATTTTCCTCTGTAAAATAGGTTCCCTAGGCTGGGGCTTGAATGACGTGTCACTCGGGGAGCATTAACAGAGCACCTGCCCACAGTCACTGCTTAGCAAATTGTGTCACCAGTGCTGTCCCCATGGCAGTTCCTGTGGCCTCAGCTGGCCCACTATCTTTGAGCCAGAGCTGGCTGCCCAGCTCCTTGCTCTCCTGTCCCTGATCCTGTGCATAATGAGCACATAGGAGGATGTGAAGGCAGCCTTCTGAGTCTTTCCCCATGTAGCCATTGAGTCTCCTCTCCCTGACCCAATTCTTGGGGCACCAACTTCTGCGGTCCTAGGTCCGGGATCTGCCCCTTACATTCCTTGGGACAGAAATATCAGGATAAGAAATATCTCATTCCAGTAAAAAAAAAAAACACAGGCCTTGGAAGCCAGGCTGCCCAGATCTCAATCCTACTCTGTCACTCATTGGCTTCGTGGCTTTAAAATGGTTACCTGATCTCTCTGTACTTCAGTTTCCCAATGTATAGAGTGTGATATCTGTGTGACCAGTGAGGTAGTTTGTGGTATGCACCCTAGACTGCGTTAAATGGTAAGTAAAAGTTGAGGAGGTGCAAATGACAAATACAAAGGTAGAAATATATTTCTGCTTCAGTGTTCAAGTCTACATCATTTATGTCCATCGTGCCAACGTATGTGTGTGCTAAATTTGCAAACTCCTGTCTTGCTCTCATGTGTGAATTTCATGTGCTCCCTCTGGCTTTTTGTTTGAGCCCCAGAGAGCTTCCTAACTCTAGGTGGCCATGTCCAGGCCTCAAAGGCGGAGCGCTGCAGAGCCCTAAGGAGCAGGGTATGGAACACTTGCCCTGAGCCTGCATGTGCTGGCCTGGTCCTTTAGGGGAAGAACCAGACATGAGGCTCACTCAATCAAAGTTGTTGGTGTGGGGAGTGACGTTTAGGATGTTCACAGTGGCCCTAGACCACAGTGCAGACAGTGGTTGTCAAAGAGGAAAGCACAGGGCACCAGGAGATGCTGTACACTCAGAGGACTCTGGGCAGAGGTGATTCTTGTCACAAGTGGTCTCTGCTCATACAGAGTGCAGATATGAAGGGCCACCCCAGAGAGTGGGCGTAGCCTGGAAAACAGGCCTAGTTGCCCCCACTAGGCCATCCCTATCCCAGAGTTTAGAAAGAGTCTTGCGAGGGCTCCTGAGATCATAAAGCATGTGTGCTCATTCAGGAAAACTCTGGGAGATGGGAATGATGGAGGAGTAGAGGCCAAGGAGAGAAGGACAAGAGATGCTCGGCCCTGGGCCCCATCCTCCAAGGTCAAGGAGCTCCTGGGTGTGTCGGTCCCACAGGGAACCCCAGTGTAAAGATACAGTGAGCAGCTGGGGAGTGGGTGTCTAGGTGGGAGGAGCACCCTTGTTCATCAGACACAGTGATGGGAGCTCCTCATTTCTGGCAGGGGTGCATGCAGGGCCTGCAGAGGAAGTGGCCCCAGGAGGCACAGACCATTTACAGGCACATAGAGTGATCTGACACCTACTTTTTAGAGGTGCACACATCCAGACCTGAATTCAAGTGGAGGGAACACATAGAGATGTACAGGTAGCTGCACAACCAAGCTGTACTGTGTAGGGGCACCCCACACCCCTAAGCAGTTATAGGTCTCACACACACACACACACGCACACGCACATGCACACGCACACTCACACACACGCATACACATGCATACTCACACATGTTTAGCTATACACAGACACATGTACAAATACACCTAACCAAAGCCCTTCCAGAGGAAAAAACCCTCAGATCCAAGGGCAGATCAGTGAGCCCACACTGGGGCTATAGTAGGTCTTCCAGTGTAAACTCAACATCTCCCACATATCTATACTTAGGCACAGGGAATCATGTCTAGATGTCACAAAACAAAAAAAAGTTTGTGTGGACTCGTGGATACCACACCCGAAGTGTATCACTTTGGGGTTCCTCAGCCCTGAGCCATAAATGTATTTAAAGTGTATCTGAACAATGGGGCAGAGATGTATCCTGGTCAATGACATGGGGTCCTCAGAGTTGAGAGCCCCATTCTGACTTCCAAAGGGGTGTGGGCAGACAGCACTGACCCCCGTCCCCCCAGGAGGACCTCTTCATTGCCACAAGGAAAAATCAGAACCACGATAGCAGTTGAGTAGCCTGTGAGGCCCCTCCAGGGCCCTTCTAGCCAGGAGCTCTTTGTGGGGAGCTGTGCCACGCTAGCCCCAGAGCTCAGACTGTCAGGTTAATATTATCCCTTAGTTATTGCAGACCAGTTAGTCCACAATCGCCTAATGAGCGGACAGTGAAGGCTAAGAATGATTGCAGGTTCCCAGGAGAACCAAAGGCCTCTCACAGCATTCAAGATTCTCCCAGAGCTAAGACCAAGATCTTTTCTGGGTGGCTCATATTTATTTAGTTATCAAGGGAGGGGGATACTCAAGAAGGGCAGGAGCCACTCAAAGACTTCTCCAAGTAAGGTATTTTGTTAATTTAGGAGAGGTATGTTAACTCCAAGAAGGTCTCCACCCAGGAGTGACAGGCCTGAGGCTACAGTCTTTACGTAGTTGAGGTTGGAGCCAAGTGTCCTTAGCTTTGACCTTTTTTTATACTTTAAAGTTTCATGGTTTCACACACCATTAAAGGGCTCCGCTGGCGCCAGTGACTGACAGAGGTTCGCTTACTATGCGTCTGACTCCCATCTTTAGACAAGGGGCCTAGGCCTTGGACAGATTCACAAGTAAATGTGGAAAGCCAATTGGTTCATTTAAATCCTGCTCAGAGCTACTTCATAGTGGTCTCCACCAATCAGGGTGCACATTTAAGGGCACATGGGGCTTCATGCTGGTTACAGCCATCAAAAGCCACAAACCGTACCTGTCCTCATCTCAGACAGCAGCCAAGCTGAGGGCACCGTGCCAGCCACATACCCAGCCCCACGCTCCCTTCAATTGCACCAGGGACATCTCCCAGGCCCTGTCCTGGGGACCAGCACTTCCTTGAGCTGTCCTGATCACACTTGTGGTTCATTTACCTTTACCCTGTGGGAAATTAACTGCTGTCAACCATCTCTCATCCCTGTGTCAGGCGCAGCCTGTCCTTCCAGGCTCCCAGCCAGGCTCAGGCATGCACCAGGGGCCAAGTAACAGTGAACACTAAGTACCTAGTGCTCATTGCCTGCACTGTACATGCTGGGGTCACCAAATCACACAGTGAACAAGTGGACAAGATGATGTCAGTTATTTCTGGGGAAACAGTCTTTACAAGGCCATGCAGCCGCTGAATGGCAGAGTTAGGATTTGAATCCAAGTTAGTGGCCATCAGCAACCAGGTAGTGCCTGCTAGGACCACAAGAATATAACATTCCCTCCCTCAGCTGCTACTGCTGCAGGGCTGGGGGCAGGGGTTCTGGGCGTAGATCAGTGTGGGCTGCTGTGGTCAGCAAGGGCTTCCTGGAAGAGGCAAGGGGACACGAGTCAGTGTGATGGGGCCGGGGTGCAGGATGGTCAGCAGGTGAAGAAATGTCTCTTGGTCCCCAGTCAGGCCACAGTGGGATAGAATGTGGTTCTGACCCTCCTTGATCCTGAAACCTTGGGCTCTTGGTTCCCACCTCATGTGGAAAGGAAACTGTGAGGCTTAAAACAAGTGAACCCCAGCAAAGGGCTGTGGATAATGCCTGCCCCACGGAACAGGCTCGAACATTGTCAGCTGTTGTCCTCGTTATGGTCACTGCGACTCCTCTCCAAGTTAGCAGGCGGACAGTTCTCAGGAATATGGCCTGGGAGTCACACCCACGCTGAGGTTCCCCTTCCAAAGACAGCAGGAGGGAGACCTAGCCTGGGTAAAGCCCCTGAGGGAGGCCCTTCCACATAGCCCCAATCTGACTCTATGCCCTTCTCCTACCATCACCTCCTGGGCATCTGCAGGATTTTTCTAGACAAGCACAGCGGTGTGGCATCACCCCAGGGCCATCTAATCCTTCAGAATGGCAACTTCAGCACTCATGACTCGGACCATGACAATTGCCCCTGCAACTGCGCAAGGATCATGTCTGGAGGTGAGTTAGGGTCAGCGCTACCTTCCCGCTGGGCCCGATGGTTCTGCTCCTTCAAGCCACCCCTGCTCTTAAGCCAGCTGTCAGGACATGACCAGGGACAGCTCCCCACCACCTCTAGCTCAGGCAGTGCTCCTGGGCTGACACAGAGGTCAGAGAGAGGGGGATGGGACGAGTCAGAGACAGAGCAGGAAGGACAGAGAAGGAGAGACCTGAGCCACAGAGACGGGGACGGATGGGGCAGAGAGAGACAGAGGCTGAGAGAAGCGAGAACGGCGGAGACGGGGCTGCGCTGGGCGGGAAGGCCGAGGGAGGGCTGGGGAGGAAGTGCGGCCCTGGGCACGGCCAGGACAGGACTCTCCACGGAGACGGGGCTGCGCTGGGCAGGAAGGCCGGGGGAGGGCTGGGGAGGAAGTGCGGCCCGGGGCATGGCCAGGAGAGGGCTGGGTGCCTAGGGACAGCGACCTGAGAGAGACAGGGTGACAGAGACCAGAGAAAGACAGTCAACAGGGATGACTTCAGCCAGAGGGAGGCACGTAGTGTGACACATACAGAGAACACCAAAAGGGAGAGACTCGTGGATAAATACAGTGGCTCCCAGATACCCACAGGAAGTGATATGGTGCTGTGAGGGAGTCATAAGGATGGGGGTCAGCAAGGGAGGGACACAGATCACAGAGGGGGCTGGAGAGGTGGCCACACGCTCCCACTGCCCTATAGAGACCCCAGCTGAACAGAGGGTATATTTTGCATTGACCACCTCTCCAGCCAGTTGACTCCCCAAGAAGTCAACAGCTCTGATTAACATGTCCCTTCTTCCTCAGGGTGGTGGTTTGATGCCTGTGGTGCCTCCAACCTCAATGGCATCTACTACCCAGCTGGCCAGCACTTGCAGAAGATCGACGGCATCCGGTGGTACCACTCCATCAGCCCCATGTATTCACTTCGCGCCACCCGCATGATGATCCGGCCCTTGACCTGCCAGTGAACACTGGGCAGAGGCCGATCAGGGTCCTCTATCAGGACCCCCTGAGGGTGCGGGCCATCTTGTTTGCTAATGTCTCTCCAGTCCCTGACACAGAACATATTTACCTACTCTTTTGATGGTGGGTTATCATTTTGCAATTGTTTGCTATTAAATATGCCACAATAAACATTTTTGCATATGTCTTTCTGTGCATAGTACAATAGTTTTTCTAGACCAGTGGTTCCCAAAGTGCAGTACCAGGAGGAGCAGCATCAGGACACCTGGGAATCTCTATAGAAATTCAGAATCAGAGGCTCAACCTGTATAGAAATCTACACAGAAATGCTGAGTCAGAGGCTAGAGTGGATCCGGGTGGTCTGTACCAGAACAAAACCTCCAGGAGTGCTGGTGTGCTGGGTTTATTCCAGAAGCCACAGTGCTCTATGAAGAAGGCTCTACTTTGGAATTACTAGGTGCTGCTCCAAAGTGTACATGCCCTTAGAAATAAAAGTTTCCTCTCATTATCACCAGCACTTAATATGATCAGGATTTGCATGGTTTGCCAAGTGAGTGAAAAGTCTTAGCCCTGGGAAATTGTGCCTTGGAGGCTCCCTCTCAGGCTCAGAGAATCCCTACAAAACAGTCACCCTCTTTGCCATCAGGTCCCTGTCAGATCCACACTTTTGGAAACCCAAATCTCCTGCTGTCCTACTGTAATTCTTCCCCAGGCAAGAGAATTCAGTGCACCTCCGCCTTGGCCACTGTCTGGAGAAGGGCCCAGAGATTTTGTGAATTATCATGTGCCTCAGTGACCTGCCCACATAGGTCAGGTTTCTTGGTGGTAAGCAAAACAAACATGGTTCTCAGCAGGATGGGAAGGTGGGAACAGCTTGGAAAACCCAGGGAGCTGAAGATCAGTGTTAGGAAGTATCAGGATGCATCCCAAGAGGAAGGGAGGAAGAAGCCTTGGCCAGGCCTTGGAAGGGAGCCTGCTCTGCCTCCACTACAGACTCATCTGTGCTAGGCAGCTTTCTGTCACTGTGATGAGATGCCTGAGGAGACAGGAAAGGCCAGTACAAGAAAAGAGGACAGGTTTGTTTTGGTACATGGTTTCTGGGGTTTCAGCCATAGTCACTTGGCTGTATTGCTTCTGAGCCCATGGTGAGACAGAACATCATGAAGGGACCATATAGTGGAGGGGAGAGAGACAGAGAGAGAGAGAATTGGGGGGAGGAAGGAGGGAGGAAAGGAATAAAGGAATAAGATAAAACCCTCAAAGGCACACTTCTGGGAGGACTCCCTTCAACTAGGTCCCAGCTCCTAAGTTTCCATCTTGCCCCCATGGTCCACCAGCTATGAAGCATCCATGCATTCACCCAGTGGTGCGGTCAGGGCCATGTGATCCAGTCGCTCCCTAAAAGCCCCGTCTCTGAACGCTGCTGCTGTGGGGACCAGGCCTTCAACTCAGGAGCCTTTGGGGGACATTCCAGATCCCAGCCTGAGCACAAGCCCTATGGGTTCCCCCACTTGGTGTGAGAGTCAAGAGTGAGAACCTGACCGGGCTTTGGTGGAGATCCATCCTCTGCTGACTTGAAGAAGTGTTGTAGGCTCAGGGGACCAAAGTGTGCAACCAGCTGACTAAACAGCTGGCTTTGATGGAGTATAAACATGAAGAGTTAATACTTGCCCTGCTGTTTTTCTAAGGAGATACATTGGCCTTTCCTGCACCCGATGACATGTGGGCCCTTTCTGCTTCTCCCTACCCACACCTGCAGTGGTCTACACTTTTCTTCTCACTGCTGGGCACCTGCCAGCCATTGGTCCCTGCAAAGCAACTACACAGATCCCCAAGCCCAGCTTCTCCTAAGAGTTCTGGCCCCTGAAAGCCACTGTGATAGCCCCTCATGCCTGCCGTGAAGGACAGGCTAGCTGTCCTGCTGCTATCTCCCCTCTCAGCTTTGCTCATCTCTCCTAGTTACCTCTCTGCTTCAAGAACTGTAGGAATGGCAGAGCCACAGGATGGAGGCATAAGTTTATAACCCACTAGGGCAAGAGAGGCTGGAACTCCCTGACTGTATGAGAGATTCCTATGCATTGCCTTCCTGGGTTTAGAGCAGAGGAAACGTCACAGCACTGCTGTGTACTATACCAGGCTGACAGTCTAATTCCTGGGAGGCCCTCCGAGTGATCCAAAGAAGGTGGCCTCCCTGTGATCTATAGACTCCCCATGGGCCTTGTTAAGGTTGTCTTTAGATCCAAGGATATTTTCTACCTCTTTCTGCCCAGATTTATCTCTTGGTTCCACTTGGTTCCCAATTCAAGAGCAAAAAAACTCTTCCTCTTAACTTTCTGTATCCAGTACTGGTGGGAGCCTTTGATGGTGGTGACAGTGATGAATAGAGTATCACTCAGAACTGAATAGAAAGGTCAGTGTTCCATCCCATTGCCACAGGCGTGTGCCCTGGCACACATTAAAAACTACACAGTGTGATCAAAGTATATGAACAATCTTTACAAAACAATTTACTATAGTAAAAGACACTTTGCTATGCATCCCCCTCAAAGTACTGCCCCACACTCTTGCCTCCTCTTTTGTATCTTTATTTTGTATAATCCAAAATACACTGAGGCTCATTATACAGTGAAGCACCAGCACCAGCATGGTGCAACCGTCCACCAACTCCTGCTGTACATTTTTCTTCGCATTGGCAAAGGGCAGCAGAAGTGGGGACAAACCAGATGACCTGATCCTGGGCAAAGATAACCCCAGGGAGAGACAGCAAGCCCAGAGAGCTGGTAGACCCAGGGAGAAAGGAGAGCCCTGGTTAGCAGCTCCAGGCACCCCAGTGAGAGATAACCACAGAAGATCTCACTAGAGAGGATAAGGGCCAGAAATAGACCTCCTGAGAAGTATAAGCACAGGCTGGGAATGATACAGCCCCTGTTTTCCATAGGGAGCAACCAGACCCCATGTGTCCTGTTGATTAATGGAGCAGTCCAAGAGGGAGCAATAACAAACAGTAATTTTATATATATATATATATATATATATATATATATATATGCACCAAACAACAGGACACTCAACTTCCTAAAACAAGTACTACTGCACAAAAACGATCAGATAACTATCAACACAACTACAGTGAAGGATTTGAACACCCACTATCACAAATACACAGATCAATTAGATAAGAAAATCAACAGAGAAGTATAAGATTTTAGCAAAACCTTCAAATGAATGGACTTAGATAGCTACCAAGTTCTCCACCCAATGACAAAAGAATATACATGCTCTTCAGCAGCACACAGAACTTTCTCCAAAATAGACCACATGGCACATAAAGCCAGCTGAAGAATATACAAAGGAATTGAACTTATTCCATACATGTGGCGTACTTGACTGAAGAGTGAACGGTTAAACTGTAGTGCAAAACCATATAGTTTTTATGAGAAATAAATGGTTAGACACTAAGCTTAGATTAGTGAAATATGTTGTGTCTGGCTATTGTCTTGCCTCTGTCCCCTAGCTGCCTAGCCTTGAGATAACTCCTTATCTAACTGTTTTTCTTTTGCTTTTTTCCTTTACACTGATATTCTAAATAAAAGCTGGAGAGTTCTCTCCTTTGGGGCTTCTCCTAGGAGTCTCCCTAATGCTGAGCACTCTTGGTTGAGATAGCTGCTCTGGGCCTCTCTGGGATTGAACTAAGTCTTGTCTCCTTTCATCCTCTAGGCTGCCATGGTCATACACTGCAATAACATGTATTGCCAGATCATAGCACAATGAAATTAGAAATAAATTATAAAGAAAACAAAAATTATGCAAGGGCATGGCAACTGAACAATGTAATGTTCAGTAATCAATGGAGAAATCAAAGAAGAATAAGCTGTTTTCTAGAACTAAATGAAAATGCCAGTACAATATACCAGAACATATGGGACACAGTGAAAGCTGTCCTAAGAAGGAAATTCATAGCTGTGAATGCCCACTTCACAAAATCAGAAAAAGCCCAAATAAATAACCTAATGATTCACCTCAGAGTCCCATCCCAAGAACCTCATGTGTCCCCTCCACCTAGCAAGTGGGGGTCCCTAGCGCTGCTGCCTGGCCACATCCTCTCAGCTCCCCAAGGACAGCTAGAGCCCTCTTTGCTTGGCCAACCCAGCAGCTTCTCTTCAGCAGAGGTTTGTGCCTCTGAAGTGCTCTGTGGTTGTTTTAAGACCCCAACATTTTTTAAATAATGGAAAAAGAACAAAAATTTGCACACACTTGCAAGAGGGTGTTATAAAACCATGTTGCTCATGAGTTTGTGTAGCAGAATCTAAACCATGTGGGGTGATTTCCATTGAAATGCTTTCAGGGAGGGGTTGAGGTGTGTAGGGACTATTGTGGCTTTCAGCTAGGGTGGTGGTGGCTGAGAACAGAGACAAAGCCTTCAGCTCCTCTGGGTCTCTCAATGGGATCTGGCCAGGGGTGGAAGAGCACGGTGCTGTGCCCCATTCCCAGCACTCTCTGCCTCTTGAATCACCCTAAGGGGCCCAACTGTGCTCAGTGTGGCTTGTCTGAAGGGCCAGGTCCCCTAAGAGGTGGAGCCATTGAAATACCCTGCATAGCTTGAAGGTGGCCTCAGGCTTGGGAGGCCCAAGTGAGTCCTAGGCTCCTTCCTGCCAGCAGCAGGGTCCAAACTAAGTCATTTCTCTTTTCTGAGTCTGTTTACCCACTGATGGATGAAGAGGAGGAAAGGCAGGATGTAGCCCACATCTGGGGAACCCACCCTTTATGGAATTTATTTTTAAAATTCAGATTCCAGTGCCTCATCTCAGGCCTAATAATTGTGAGCAAATTGAGAAGCAGGCAGTAAAAGCAAACTTAATCATTCTAGGACAAGCTGAGCTGCGCCCAGGACACATCTAGGATGACTTCTGCCCAGGAGTGCCCAGGCATAGATTTGAGGGCTGTAATTCTGATTCTGACTCCAAAACTCAACCCACCTGACTCTATGCATGTGTTCTACATCATTTTTCTGCCAAGATCCAAATCCTAGGATGCTGGAGATTTCAAATTCCAGATTTCTAAAAGACCAAGATGATAGGGAAAGATTCCAGTCCTATTTTTTCTCAGCCTAGTTTTCCCTTGTGGGTAAAGGGGTCAGGGCAAGCCTGATTCTCTGTCCCCAACTGGGGATAAAGAGAAATTTTTTTCAGAGCCCAAGAACTTTGTGTAGTCTTTGGGCAGCAGACACCCTCCCTCAGCTGCTCCTTTCCCACCCAGCCTCTCTGCCTCTCCTGGGAAGGAACCCATCCTCTGTGAGGTGCTGTCTCCCAGTTACCTCTTTAGGGGGAAGCTAGTAGAGTTTAGAGAGGCTCTGAAATGTCCTGGGTCCCAGCCAAAGAGGGCGACTTGGGAGAGGCCCAGAGGTTCTGGTCACTCTGGCTGCTCTGGAT
>PVLD010017279.1:0-42392 GCA_004027595.1 Dinomys branickii | reverse complement strand
ATAGAAGGGAATTAGCTCTGGATGCTGTCCTACATAATGTTACCTTCACCTTTGTTACTCAGTTACACAGATGATGGCCCTTTTGATCAGTTCGTTTTTTCTCCTCCCTCATCTCCGTTGCCCTACCACTCAATCAGTTATCTTCCCTGTGATAATAACCGTACTCCTGGGTTTATCTATATCCTTGGACTCTCACCTTGGGAAGAGATATAGCTGCCTCAGACTATACTATAACATACATGGGTGTATACAAACTGCCATGGTCGGAGGTGGGAAAGCACATATGCTCACAGCGGACTGCCTGGCTCCACCCTGTCGTCTTGCTATGGGTGGGGGCGGGTCCAGACCATGAGGTGCCCTGAGTGGGGCCCTCAGTGGAGCAGCCACCGGGCCCACTGTGGAGCAGCAGAGGACCAGCCGTGGGGCCCACTGCGGAGCAGCCGTGGGGCCCACAGTGGAGCAGCCGCAGGGCTCACAGTGGAGCAGCTGCAGGGCCCACAGTGGAGCAGCCGCGGGGCTCACAGTGGAGCAGCTGCAGGGCCCTCAGTGGAGCAGCCACGGGGCACGTGCCTCCATGGGGCGCCCTCTGTGACCCTTTTGGCTCTGTCCCTTACCTTGATGCCAGAGGCCCTTTCTTCTCCTCCCACCTCCTACTGATCTCCAGTATTACCATTCCCCACCCCTTACAGCTGGGTAGTGGGTCTGCGAAGCTGAAGCTGCAAATGCCGAAACGAGGGCGTGGGCCAAGGGTGTGCTTGGAGTGGCAACCTCCTCCCTCTCTATCTTGTCTCCCTCCAACTGCGCCATGTCAGATCTGCGATCCCCTCCTCCAGAGGAGGTTCTGCTTAGACTTTCCGAGGGTTTCAGTTCCCATTTCAGATCCTTCTCGAGTTCAGGATATCCACCTCTTTCCTCTCTGTCCTTCACATGTTGCCACACTGCTATGTCTGTGTGGCATCCCTCCGGGAGGTTCTCTCTCTGCTGCCTACCCAGTCGCCATGGGTTCATATAAGGTTCATATATGCAAGTAGTATGGAGACATTCTTGTTGCTTGTATTAGTAGTTTGGGGTGAGTCCTGAAGCCTGTGGATTCGTCTCATTGCTGTCACGAACAGGTGGTGATTGCGCAGGCCACCGAGGCTCAAGGTGCTCACAGAGGGCGTTCAGGGTGAGAGCCGAAGCCCAGTAACTCGGTTCATGCTTCCTGTTTGATGCTGGAGTGAGAAGGGCGTGGTGTCCTGTGAGCCACCTCCATCTGCAGCTCTCTCTTGCTGTTGTGCTCCAGTTCCCGTGTGTTCCTTGGCTGGATCCCTGGGAGTTGCTGTGGCTCTGATGTGGGTGCCGATGCACCCCACCGCTCCCCACTGGCAGCCGCCCACACAGTGGAGAGGCAGGAGGCCACAGCCTCGAGGCAGGCATAGAGCTGGGTGTGGTGGGATGTGTACTGGCTGCTCTGGCTCCACCTTGCCTCCAGGTGCTGATTAGGAAGGCTGCTGCAGGGTGGGGACTCCTGGCTGTTGCAACCTCTCATCCTCACACTGGATTTGACAAAAGTTCCCAACCACCATTGCCTCTTTTCCTGGCTGCGCCCTCCTGGAGAGTTTTTTAATCCTGGTGGTTTTAGTTTAGTCTTAGTGGGGGAGAGGATGGCCCATCCCTACAGAGATAATGGGAACTCTCAGGGTGACACCAACAACCCCAAGCCTCCACTTGTCCCTTAGGAAAATATGCAAAATTAGCCCCTGTGAGTTTGTGGTCCCCAACATCTCATTACTGGATGGTGCGCCCTCCTTTTTTTTTTTTTTTTTGGTGCTGTGGGTCAAAGCCAGGGCCTTCGGACCCTGCTCAGAAAACCCCCTACCGCTCAGTTACATCTCCACCCCTCTATCCCAACTTGAATTTTGAGACATTTTTTAAAACCACAGAGAAGCTGAGAGACTGACACAATGGACACCATGTAACCTTTACCTAGACCACGAAGAACTATTACTGTCTCCACTTTACAGACGAGGAGGTTGCAGGCAGCTGAGTCAGGCAGGAATGTTACAGGCAGTCAGACAGGGCCGGGCCCTCGAAGGAGCCAGTATGGAAGGTGAGACATCTTGCAACTGCAGGAGAGACAGGCACCTCTGCTGTGGGCCAGACCTCAAGACAAGAGAGGAGACAAATGCACCCACACACCTCCTCAGGGATCGACCTCAGGGATTGATATTCTAAATAGGTGGCAATTACCTTGAAAAAGCCAGAAAGGGCCTGGTGGCACATGCCAGTTATTCCAGCACTTGGGAGGCTGAGGCAGGGGAATGGCTGAGTTCAAGGTCAGTCTTGGCAAAGAGAGTTTGAAGCCAGCCTGAAGAAAGACAAAGAAAAGCCAGGAAGAGCCACTAGCCCAGCCCCCCACAGGAAAAGCCCCTGTTCTGTATTCATGTCCACTTGCTATGGGACTCACTTCCCTGTTTGATTCTGATTTAATCAATTTTACCTGAGCAATTACACTTGTAATCTTATTGGCTGACCATAGTTTTGTCCCACTTCATGCCCACCTAGCAAGTTCCAGGGTTTCCCACCTTGGACCCACCTCACCTTGTGGATTTGCTCTATAAAAGTCCCTAGAAAAGGCAGGTTCCTTGGTAACACACTCGGGCCCCCTTCTGTCCCTCTCAGAAGCTTTCTTTCCCTCAATAAATATATTCTGCTCTTAATCTCCATTGTCCCTAGAACTCATTATTTGATTTAGAGAAAATGAAGTCACCCCAGATATCCTTCAGGTTAGGAGTTTCTATCTCCTATTTCAAGGAACTAAAACAAAGAGAAATGTGGTAACTGACGCAGGTCCTCCACCGGGAACTTGTCTTGCCTGGCTTGCAGCCTTGTTGAGAGCGGACAGATCTTGTGACCGCTGAGGCTTTTCTTCATTATTAAGATGGAGTAATGACCGCACTCCACGAGTTCTCACTGCTATGAGGCTCAAATATGAGTGTCATGGAAGTGTCCTGAGAGGAGAAGTGTGCCCCCAGAGGATTGCTGATAAAACCGTAGGCTCCCCGGCAGCATGCCGGTCTCCAGATCTCGACTCAGTAGGTTAGGGGAGTGACTGGGTTTGTACCTCTGTGGTACAGGACATGCAGAGTAGAGTGAGGACCTGGGTGCAATCCACAACGCCAGGAAAAAAACTGTGCTCCGAGCTCGGTTTGGTGGTGCATCTTGTAACCCCAGCATTCTGGGAGGCCAAGGTGGGAGGACTGCAGGTTTACACCCTGCCCAGCCAGTTTAGCG
Source organism: Dinomys branickii (assembly GCA_004027595.1). Lineage (NCBI taxonomy): Eukaryota > Metazoa > Chordata > Mammalia > Rodentia > Dinomyidae > Dinomys > Dinomys branickii. The sequence continues at coordinate 39,116 of PVLD010017279.1, read as the reverse complement.
ACTTAGAATCTGTCCAGAAATAAACTGAAAAAAAGGCTGGGGATGCAGCTCAGGGAGGAGATCCTGGGTTCAGCCCGAAATATAGTCCTCGAGGCACCTAGACAGAACCCTGAAACCTCTTAGGTCTGCCCACTTCATGGTAAGGCCCAAGCAGCACTCCCCAGGACCGCTTCACTGCACAAAGCCTACCGAGGGAGTCCTTCTGTCTCACCTTGAATGCCACTCTTGCCCACCAGGCTCGTGAAAGGAATGTTACCCAGGGGCACAAGAACCTGGAATGGTGCACACACCTGTAACCCAACACTCTGGGAGGCTGGGGCAGGAGGATCACAAGTCTGAGTCCAGCCTGGGCAATTAGAATTAGTGAGACTCTGTCTCAAAATGAAAAAACAAAACAGGGCTGGCACTGTGGCACACATCAATGCGAAGACCCTAGGTTCAACCCCTAGGACTGCAGGCCAGAGCATCCGGCCCCAGATCAGTCTCTGGGGCAGACTTAATAAGCAAGTAAAGCAAAAGGAAACTTGCTCAGCTTTAAAGAGGACAAATGACTCATAGGCTTATGCAAGGTAAAGACAGAGGCATTTTGTAGGTGAAAGGGCAAATCTTCTGATACAAAATAAAAGCTCAGATTAGCAACAAGTCAGGGTACTGGTGGAATCTTAACAGGCAGAACAAACAGTTGCTACACCAAAACTAGAACAGGCAACACCCAAAATTAAAGAAAAAAGTAATAACTTAATTGTTTTAAGCACTGAAGATGGCAGTGGGAGGAAACACCACATATCTTTCTTTATTTTAAAAAGAATAGCAAAATACCAACAACATAGACAAAAACAAAACTGCAAGACAATAGAAACGAGGCAGGATTTCAGAAGGAAGTGATAGGAGTTAACGATGGTAGTTATATGACATGCTGACGTCTTCAGAGAAGTTGCTCAGTTATCCAGATGTAAGAGTACAAGGCTGAGCAAACCACTGAAGAGAATAAAAAATATTTTAAAAACGTTAGAAATGACACAGAGCTTCACTACGCACGACGGTAGGAATTCACCAAAGTACGGAACGCTTCGCGAATTTGCCCGCATCCTTGCGCAGGGGCCACGCTAATCTTCCCTGTGTCTGTCCAGCTGTAGTATGTGCGCTGCCCGAGCGAGCACCACATAACTTTTTTTTGTTTTAAGAGCAGAAAGTATTTGTTGAGGGAAAGAAAGCTTCTGTCCAAGAGAGGGACACAAGGGGACTGGAGGGGGTTGCCCCCACATAACGTTTCCATGCCTCCACACAGTTTTATTGCTTAGTATTGTATTTTTATTTTGAATTACAGAGAGGAGGGTATGGTAAATTTCTTGCTGAGGATTCTAGGTATGAATGCTTTTTTTTTTGGTACCAGGAATGGAACTCATGACCTCACGCTTGCCAGGCAGGATATATATTTTGAGACAGGGTTTCACTGTGCAGTTCAGGCTGGCCTCAAACTCACAGCGATCCTCGTGCCTCAACCTCCTGAGTGCTGGGTACAGGCGCTGGGATATATTTTTAATACATCAATTTGGAGCTTTTAACAAGACAAACAGTAGAGTGTTTGCAACAGCGGTTAAGTCACCGAGACGGATGGCTTTGAGGGCGTCCCAAAGTTCAAACTCCATGGCTTAACAAGCAGGAGTTAAGCAGCACTGCCCTGCTCCAGAGCCGCCACTGCTCCTCCTCCGAGGGGACCGGCTCGCCACGCCCCCGCCGCTCCCCACCGCCAGCGCCCCCTGCGGCGCGCGTCCCCAAGGCTGGGCCGGGCTGGCTGCCGGCCCGCGTGCTCAGTAATCTGGTTCAAGCCCTGGAGTCCGGACGTTGACGATCTACGGTTTTTTGTGGGTTTTTTTTCCCATAACCCACAGATTAAAGTTCATCATCTTGCATAAATCCAGGCCGCTCTCATTCGGAGCGGTTCGGAATTGAGTCTCGCTGGGGAACGCGCACTCACTCCAAGGGATCTTTGCAGTTCCCTGTTCCCGGAAGAAGTAAGCGTCCCTGCTCGCGGAAAACTCCGGCCCAGAGCGCGCTCCGTTGCCCCAGACCCGGCCGAGACGGCCCCGCCCCGGCCTCGCCCCCGCCGGAGCCTCCCCGCCACCCCTGCGCCGCCCGGACAGCGGCTCCGCCCGCCCGGGTCCCGCGGGCATAAAGCTGCGGCGGCCGCGGCGGCGGCCGCGGCAGCTCCTCGCTTTGCTCTCCGACCGCCGGCGCTTCCGCCTTTCTGCTCCCTCGCAGGTAGCTCCGCGCCCCGCCGTCGCGCCCTCGTCCCGCCCCCGTCCCGGAGCCGGAGCATGGCCACCGCAGTCGACCCTCAGCCGGTAAGACCCACGGACGGCGCCCGCGGCCCCCGCGGCCTCCCCCGCCCCTCCCCCAACGCCCCCATCCCGCCTCCCCGCAGCCCCCCGCCGGCACCCCTCAACCCCGGCCCGCTGTGATCCCCTTTGCAGAGCGCGGCGGCGCGGCTGGCCGCCTTCCCGCTGGTGGCCTCGGCGTGCGGGCTCGTGGCCGCGGCGTACGCCAGCACCCGGGAACGCCACCCCTACCTGCGGACCGTGTGCGCGGCAGCCGAGCGGGGCGTGCAGACCGCGGCCTCGGCGGCCGGGACCGGCGTGCTGCCCGTCGTGCGGAGGCTGGAGCCGCAGAGTGAGTGGGCCGGAGCGGCGCGGGCGGCGCGGGCGGGACGGGCGGGACGCGGGGCCCTGGAGGGCTCCGCATGAGAGTACTAAATCTGCGGCTGGCAGGGAGCGAGCCTCCACTATAAGTCTCAGACCGCTCAGCGCATTTCGTAGGCGCGGAGTCTGACAACATACTGACCTCAAGTGTCCGCGGTTTTTTCAAATAATAGAATCAAACCACCTTATATTTGAAAGGGGGTGATTCTTCGAATCTTCGTTTCTCAGCCTTCCAGAGAGCTGGGATTACAGGCCTGCCTACCACATTTGGCTAAACCACCTTATTCTTTTTACTGTTTTTTTATACGTTAAATATGTGCAATAAATTGATTCTAGTTAAAAAAAAAAAGCTCTAAGTACACATCTGCAACATCAGGTAACTCTCAGCCCTTCGTGGGGCCCACACAGATTTTCACCCAGAGACTACCAGCAACAACCCCCCCCCTCCCCTTTTTTTGGTCTTTTTGAGACAGGATCTCCTTATGCAGTTCAGGCTGGCCTTGAGCTCTTTGTAGCCCATCCTGGCCTCAGACTCACAGCCTCCCTGAGGGCTGGGATTACAGGCATGTGCCACCACGCCCCGCCAGCAATCCTTATTGTCATGGAAGGCTACCTCCTAGTCCTGCAGACGTGTGTTTATAACAGCTCACAAGGCACGCATCATCAGGAGAGTGTACTGGAGTATCTCATGTTTTTGGCACGGTGCAGTGTACAGGAGCTTTTCTATTTTTAATAATATCTTTATGGGGATGAGTTAGCATACTATACAACCCACCCATTTAAAATGGGTGATTAGGTAATTCTTAGTGTAGTCACAGAGCTGTACAATCACACAGTCAGTTTTGCATCATTTTCATTACACCAGGAAGAAACCTACAGACTGCTGGGGATGAAAAGGTTCTGGAAATGGGTAGCAGGGATGGTTGCCCACCTTTGGGAGTGAACTTAATGTCAGTTGTACACCTAAAAGTGGTTAGGGACCTGGGGATGTAGCTTAGTGGGAGTGGCCTTGCCACACATATGTGGCCCTGGGTTCAGTCCACAGAGTCACAAAACAGTATCTCTGCTGAGGGTGGTGGCATACACCTATAATCCTAGCATGCACGAGGCTGAGGCAGGAGGATTGCTGTCAGCTCAAGGCCAGCCTGGGATACATACTGAGTTCAGGGCCAGCCTGAGCTGCATAGCAAGACCTTGTCTCAAAAAGACAGACAACAACAGTATGAACCAAAAAAAGGTTCTAGTGGCTGGTGCACTAGTAGTGTAGCCCTGTAATCTTAGCTCTGCAGGAAGCCCAGGGAGAGTACTACAAGCTTGAGGTCAGCGAGGGCACTTTAGTGGGAACGTCATATAAAGGACGGGTATTCAGGCCAGTGGTGGAGCACGTGTCCAGCGTGCTCAAGGCCCTGGGTTCAACCTGCAGAACCAGAAAGAACAAAAAGCCCTGACCCCCCCAACCAGATTGTAATCAAATTACTCCCTTCAAGGGAGGGGCCTTTCGACAGACCCAGACGCTAGAGACCTGTGGTTTTTATTTTTTTTTAATTTTTTTTATTTTTTGGTGGTACTGGGGATCGAACTCAGGACCCTGAGCCTGCTAGGCAGGCGCTTATTCCACTGAGCTATATCCCCAGCCCCAAGGGAGGGGCCTTTCGGAAGGTAAAAAACAAAAAGGGCAGTTACTCCAAAAAGCTATTCTCCGGTGAATCTGGTAAGAGTACTTGGAGTGGTCTTTCCAGGAAGCTGGGCTGAAATATGGGCCTTGTCAGGGAGCCCCCAGGTGCTGTTTGCGCCCTTTCCTGGTCCAAATCCAAAACTGGACGAAGCAGCGTGGAAGTGCTAGTTGTGAGGAGCTCTGCTCCTCTCAACTAGCTCTCACCCCCTGAACTAGGGTTCTCAGAAGCCTGGCTCCTTGTTGATGTGACGGGTGGTGGAGGAGGAAGAAGACACTTCTCAGCCAGCTTCCTCCTTGACCTGTGGGCACCTCTCCCGCCTTTGTTTCCATTAGCGGAGGAAGGTTGCCAGCAGTGTGCCAAGCCTCTTGCCCTCAGTGCTAGAGAGAGCAGCCCATGTGCGTTTTGATAGAAAGTCAGCATGCTTGGTGTTTGCTTCTGTGAAGCTGAAGGTATTGGGCACGGCTGTGTGTGGCTTATTTACACCTACATGCTTACAGTAACCTGTCCCCCACTGTGGTTCTTCCAGTTGCAGTTGCCAATTTCTATGCCTGTAAAGGGCTAGACAGGATCGAGGAGAGACTGCCGATCTTGAATCAGCCGACAGCCCAGGTGAGCTTGTGACCAAAGTGCTGCAGCCTCGCACATTTTCATGGTCCGCCTGTGTCCCAGCACAGGCTGAGCACACCACAGATTTGCAAATGTTTATTCCCTTAACTTGGGTCTGCATCTTTTTTTAATTTTTTTGGTGGTGGTACTGGGGATTGGACTCAGGGACTTGGCAAATGCTAGGCAGGTGTTCTACCATTGAGCTCCATCCCCAGCCCTGGGTTTAGGTTTGTTTTATTTTATTTTTGTCTTTTTAAATTTTTTTTGTGGGGGTACTAGGAATCAAACTCAAGACTGTGCTTGCCAGGCATGCGCTTGTGCCGCTGAGCTATATCTCCGGCCCTATTTTTATCTTTTTGAGACAAGGTCTCACTATGCAGTTCAGGCTGGTCTTGAACTCACTTTGTATCCCAGGCTGGCCTCAAACTTGAAATGATCCTCCTGCCTCAGTCTCCTGAGGGCTGGGTTTGCCCTGGTTTTAACTTTGAAGAATGATGACCATTGTCTTCCTGTGCTTGCCCTGGGTTTAACTTTGAAGAATGATGACCATTGTCTTCCTGTGCTGGTGTCAGGTTGTATCCAAAGAGAAAAGAACCAGCCACCTTTGGCCAGAATATGTAGGGTCTGTTCTCTTTGTGGCTTTGCCTCTGCTGTGGAGAGCAATACAGTGGGTATGTCAAATAACTGGTTACGGTGAAATGTTGGCTAGATGGAAGGTTTCTCACGTGGCTTCATGGAATGCCGTTGGGTGTCACCATGCTTTAGGGACAGCTAGCCAGTGTTGACAAACATGCTAGCCTCATCTGCCTCCATGATCTTTTTATTCAGATAATATCTTAAAATTTTCTTTGAGGTTAAGAACATAGCTTGGAGCCGGGTGTGGTGGCCCATGCCTGTATTCCCAGCACTCTGGAGACTGAGGCAGAAAGATCGCTGTGAGTTCGAGGCCAGCCTGGGCTCCAAAGTGAGCTCAAGGCCAGCCTGAATTGCAAAGCAAGACCCTGTCTCAAAAAGAAAAAAAAAAACATAGCATAGAGCCAGGTAGGAGGCTGAGGCAAGAGGATCATACAGCAAGTTAAAGACTAATCTATGTATGAGGCTCTGCTTTCTACAACAACAAAAGTCATACAGTATGGTCCAAAATTACATCATTTGGGGAAGTTTCTGGCTCTGTCATGATTTAAATAGATGTGATAGAAACCAAGACCCCACATGGAACCAGACCAGACCTTCTGACACAAGAGAAGTCTTTATTGGGGGAGTGGTGCAGGGGGGTAGCAAGGCTGCCTAGTGGACCAAGGCAGCAGCAAACTGAGCAAAGTGTGGGCTTTTAAACTTTTTCAGGGTGGGTGTCGGCAGGCCAGAATAGCCTGAGTGTGTGTGGGGGTGTTGTCCGTGGGTCAGAACAGTCCGTCAGTCCTGCCAAAGCAGATGAGGGCGGGTTTGGCTTTTGTGGCCAAGAACTGAAGTGGAATAGGTAAGGGAAGGAGAGAAATATTGAGAGTTAGTTTTCCCACTAGGGGATGGCTGCCTGGTGACTTACCAGATGAAGCTTGGGTACAAACTTTAGAATGTATGTATTGCTTTCAAATTTTTACGTATATTGCTTCAGACTGTTCCTTTTTGATCTTTTGAGACAGGGTCTTACTGTGCAGTTCAGGCTGGCCTTGAGCTCACTTTGTAGCCTAGGCTGGTCTCGAATTCACAACAATCCTGCCTCAGCCTCTTGAGTGCTGGGATTACAGGCGTGCATCACCATTCCTGGCTGGTTTTTTTGGGTATGGGAATTGAACTCATGACTTTGCACTTGTTAGGCAGGCGCTTATGCCACTGAACTATATCCCCACCCCCCTTAATTAAAATTAAACAAATAGATGGGGTTTTCCCTATATAAGTTTCTCCTGAGGTAGTAACAAGTAGCTTAAAGATTTGTTGCCAGGGTTCTCTGGTGTCTTGCTACCGAGGATAGACAGCTCTATGCTGAGTATCAGATACCTGAGACTGCTCCAGCAGGATGGAGAACGGGCCAGCAGGGTGTGGTTACGCACATCTATAATCCCAGCACTTGGGTGGCTGAGGCAGGAGGCTGGAGCACTGTGTGTTTGAGGCCATCCTAGGCTACATGGCGAGACCCTGTCTGATTAAAAAGGAAAAAAAAGACAGTACTGGCAGCTCCTGTGTGTTGGCCGTCTTGGGTGGTTCTGTGCCAACAACCCAAGGTTGGGGTGCTGGGGCCTTTGGGGGTGTTTGGTGCGTATAACGCACTCTCTGGCAGGTGTGAGCTGCTTGCAGCATGAGCATGTCCACATGAGAGTGCCATTTTTCTCTGGATTACGCCAGCTCTGCCTGCGCCATGCCACCTAGATGTGCCCAGTCTCACCTGGAATAACCCATTTACCGGGACAAGTTTCTCACCAGCTTCCTCGCTGCACCTTTAGCCATCATTAAGGGTGGCACCAGGTGGGCAAAGAAATGTGACAAGGAAGTCTGGGCTCACTGAGTGTTAGTGACTTGCCGGGACCTAAAGTTAGAGCGGAAGGGTCAGACTCTCCGTCTCAGTGCTCGGTGACTGTCCCTTCCCAAGACCTTGAGTAGGTGTCATCCCGTATTTCCTGTCTGAGTTTGTCTGCATTTCCGCCTGTAGGTTGTCGCCAGTGCCAAGGGTGCCATGACTGGAGCAAGAGATGCTGTGACAAAGACCGTGACTGGGGCTAAGGATTCTGTGGCCAGCACAGTCACAGGGGTGATGGACAGGACCAAGGGAGCAGTGACCGTTGGCGTGGAGAAGACCAAGTCTGCGGTTAATGGCAGTGTTAACACGGTTCTGCGGAGTCGGATGGTGCAGTTCATGAGCAGTGGGATAGAAAAGTCACTTACCATGTCGGAGCTGCTGGTAGACCTGTACTTTCCTCTCACGGAGGAAGAGCTAGGTAACGCGAATTGTGTCTGCAGTAACATCTTGGATGTGAAATAGTCTTTAAGAGGAGATGGCTTCATTCAGGGACTGTACATCCCCCAAAGCACACACCTGTTTTCAGAGTGGTACAGCTCTTCCCACGGAAGACACTTTTCTTACCCAGATTATTACCCTTATGTCTGTCTTCAGTTAGTCCTTGCACCCTTTCCCAAGAGAGTACTAATACGCTCCTGGTGGCTTGAACCATCAGTGGCCACGCATGCTTGTTCTGGGGCAGCCGGTACCACCCCTGGGACTGTGACAGTCCCCGATGGGATGTTGTGCAGTTGTGCGTGTGCCCACGGTAGTTCAGAGCCACTTGGCAGTGAGATGCAAATTATGGCCCATTATGAACAAGTTAATCTTTTTGTCTTCTATAGATTTCCCTTGCTAAAGCAGTCTTACGTTTATTCTTCAACTGTACATAGTAAGTTTTTTGTTTTGTTTCTCTGAGACAGGGTCTCTCCCTGCAGTTCAGTTTTTGTGTTTTGTTTTTTGTTTGTTTGTTTGTTTTTGCGACAGGACCTCGCCATGCAGTTCAGGCTGGCCTTGAGCTCACTTTTTGGCCAAGGTTGGTCTCAAACTTGCATCGATCCTGCCTCCCAAGGGCTGAAATTATGGGCATGCACCACCATACATACCCAGCAATTTTCAAGAGAAATTAGACTTGAAAATATTTTATGTTAATGGATTCTTTTAACAAGGTGCCTTTCAAAGGCATCATGGCAAAGAATCCTCACTGATTCGCAACAATCCTCCTGCTTGCTCAAGCTCTCTGGTGTGTAGGGCCGTGCACTACGTGAGGCCTGAGACGTGTTGAGTGAGGGCACACAGGCCCACAAGCAGCCTGGAGCACTTTTAAGAAAATCAGAGTGTGTTTGCTAGGTGGTGGTGAGCAGAAACGGCAAAGTGAAGCCCCAGGTTAGAGCTCAGGCCTTAGTGCTCAGCGCTGATCCCTTAAATTTTTTGTCCCTTGTTTTCTAACTTCAGAAAAAGAAGCAAAAAAAATAGAAGGATTTGATGTGGTTCAGAAGCGAAGTTATTATGTTAGACTGGGTTCCCTGTCCGGCAAGCTCCGCGCCAGGGCCTACCATCAGGCTCTCAGCAGGGTTGAAGATGCCAAGCAGAAAAGCCAAGAGACCATCTCTCAGCTCCGTTCTGCTGTCAACCTGGTGAGTAAAGCTGCATTCAGTGTGTTTAGGGGAAGTCTTTCTATCTGAAGAAAGGAGAGTTAAATGTAACATGAAAGCCAAGAATTTTTTTTTTCTTTTCAGTCTTTTTGAGACTGGGTCTTACTATGCAGTTCAGGTTGGCCTTTAACTCATTTTGTAGCCCCAGCTGGCCTTAGAACTTGCAGTGATCCTCCTGCCTCAGCCTCTTGAGTGCTGGGATTACAGGGGTGCGCTACCATGTCCAGCTAAGAATTTTGATTTTATAAGCAATATAATAGGAAAAAGGGGGCAAAGAACATAGGGACAAGGACAGCTCATAGAAAAGGAAGTATGAACAGCTGAAGATGGGAAGTTCTGCTGGTGTTACTCTAAGGTGTCCAGATACCTCCCTTGACTGCGTTACCAAATTTGATGCTGTTGGTACTGACTGAGAAAGCAATACTTGTGTACTTCTAGAGCATTTATGAAGAACTGTTCTAGAAACGTTACAAACATACCTGTGCTTGGAACAGCTGTAATTGTAGGACTGTGTCCTGCAGATAAAGCCTATGTGTATTTGTTACCATTCAAGAGACTATAACAGCTGGGCATGGTGGCACACGCCTGTAATCCCAGCACTCGGGAGGCTGAGGCAGGAGGATCCTTGCAAGTTCAAGACCAGCCTGAACTGCATAGCGAGACCCTGTCTCAAAAAGACATTAAAAAAAAAGACTAATACCAGTGCAATCACAGTGGGAGATTGCTGAATCATAGACAATTATGTGTTGTCCCACTGTGAGAAAACTGTTCTTGGAAGAGGAAGTGAGTGGCTGGAACAGGGAAGGAGCAGGAAGGCTGAGTCCTCCCCTTTCTTGTAATTCTCACTCATCCTTGACACATACACAAATTGTTCCGTTGTCTTACCTGTGGCAAACAGAGGTAATTTTTTTTTTTTCTTTTTTTTTTTACTGGGAATAGAACTCAGGGCCTTGTGCTTGCCAGGCAGGCGCTTGTGCCACTGATCTATATCCCCGGCCCTTAAATGGAGATAAATTTTGAGTCAGTGGTTAAATTAGGTATTAGTTAAATGAACAGTAAAGAGCTATGAGAGCTGTGTGTGGTGGTGCACACCTGGAATCTCAGCACTGGGGAGGGTGAGAGGCAGGAGGACCACTGCAGGTTCGAGGCCAGCCTAGGCTACAAAGCTGAATGCAAGGCCAGCCTGAACTGCGTGGTGAAACCCTGTCTCAAGAAGACAGAAAAAGGGGGCTGGGGGTATAGCTCAGTGGCATAAGCACTTGCCTGGCAAGCGCAAGGTCCTGAGTTCAATCTCTGGTACCAGAAAAAAAAAAAGAAGAAGACAGAAAAAAACCCAAAGAGACCCAAACTACTACAGTGTGGTTGATTTACCCATACTGATAATAAGCAGCAGTGAAGCCAGATGTGGTACACGCCTGTAATCCCAGCATGCACTCTGGAGGCTGAGGCAGGAGGACTGTGGCAAGTTCGAGAGCAGCCTGGCTACAAAGTGAGCTCAAGGCCACTCTGAATGCATAGTGAGACCCTGTCCCAAAAAGATAAAAAGAAAGAAAAGGATAGTTCCAATTAAAGCCTTACAGAAATTCGTGGTTTTTATTGTATCTTTTCCCTCCCTCCTTCTGCTCTCCTTCCTTACTTTCCTCTTTTTTTTTGTACCAGGAATCTGTTATATAGTTTTTTTTTCCCTTGGTACCTTGGTATGGGGCATTGAACTCTGGAGCTTGTGCTTGCCAGGCAGGTGCTGTGCCGCTGAGCTGTGTCCCCACCCCTTCCCCTTTGTTTTCCTTTTTTTTTTTTTTTTTTTGCGGTACTGGGGATCGAACTCAGGACCCTGCGCTTGCTAGGTAGGCGCTTATTCCACTGAGCTATATCCCCAGCCCCCCTTTGTTTTCTTTTTTCCTCTTCTGTGGGATTGGGGGTTACACCTGGGGCCTCGTGCATGCTAGGCAAGTGCTCTACCACTCAGCTGCCTCTGCCTAGTTCTTGGTTTCTGGGTCCTGTAGCAGGCTGACGTGAATGTCTGACTGACACGTTCCCTTGTCTTAACTTCACTGTGTTCTAGATTGAATACGCCAGGAAGAATGTGCACAGTGCCAACCAGAAAATTCAGGATGCTCAGGAGAAGCTCTACCTCCTCTGGGTGGAGTGGAAGAGAAGCACTGGCTACGATGACACCGATGAAACCCACTGTGCTGAGGTGAGGTGACCGGGACATTCTTCCCAGACTTTTCAGTTTTCCCTTACTTTCTCTTAGAGTAATTTCTTTGGAGCTTAAACAGTACTATGTGTATAAGCTGCTTATTACATGGCAGAAAAGCAAAACTAGGGAGAAGGGGACTTTATCCAGCAAGCTACAGATGCAACACTGCCCGCACTGCTCTGCGATGGGTGCAGGCTACAGGTACAGTGTGTGCCAGGGTGGGCACAGTCCAGTGAGCACGTGTAGGGAGCCAGCACAGCCTGGAGTGCGGGTGGGAGGCAGGTGGCTTCTGGAGAGGTGGGAGCGCGGGTCTGGGAACAGTGATGAGAGGGCAGTGACGGGACTGAAATTGGTGCATTTTAGGTATATGTTACATAGCATTCCTCATAAGGAATTTGTGCTGCGTTTTCTTTTGAATTCGGGATCACCTGTGCCCCTATCGTGCCATCTTACCGGAGGATGGAAATCTAAATCACACTACTTGCGAGGAGTGTGTTTGCATTCTGCCTGGTGTCACCAACCTGTTACTTTCCTTCACATAAGGGGATGAGCTTTGGAGACTCAGGCATTACTTCCAAACCCCCACTGCGGCTTTTCCAGCTGTAACTAGACCAGGTATTGAGACTGAGCTTATGTTTGTAGCTATGAAATACAAATAATACTTCAGCACTCAGTGTTGTTAGGAGAGGTTTACAAAGTCTAGGAATCCATATATGTAGTGGACCCACTGTAACGGGATGAATTCCACAGGAGATGGAGTCTGTTTTAAGGTACAAACAGAGTTTATTAATTTAGACCAGTCACTGCTCATCCCTGACTTGCAGGTCAGGAATGTGGACCCCTGACTGCCTTTGTTCCCATCTTATACATTTTTGGTTTCCACGGTAACAGAATTGGAATGTTGTAGCCTGTGCCACCTAACTGAGCCCAACTGCAATGATGTATACTTCCTGCACTCTGCTCTGCATTGTCCTCCTGTAGATAACCATACATTTCCTTTATGGTTATAATGTTTACCTAGGGCCAGGGAACCCAGGCAGGGTCATAGATGTTTGTCTGGACCCGGGTGTTCTTTGTCTTTGGAGAAGCATTTCAGGGCAAAGTCAGGACTGCAAAGTTAACCTTTACAACCCCTCCAGGATGTTTCTCAAGACACATCTTGAGGCTTGCACTAAGAGAATTATTCTATCTTAAAATGATGAGCTAAGAGTCGCAGTCCCCTACACCACCATCAGCTTACTGTGGCTGAGGTAATTCGTACACAGCCCAGTTGGATCCACCACTAATTCTTTTTTCTTTTTTTTTGGTCTTTTTGAGACACAGTCTCATTTTGCAGTTCAGGCTGGCTGAGCTCACTTTGTAGCCCAGGCTGGCTCTAAACTTGCAACAATCCTCCTGCCTCAGCCTCCTGAGTGCCAGGATTACAGGCGTGTGCCACCATGCCTGGCTTACCACTAATTCTTAAGTTTCTTATTTTTAGCACATAGAGTCACGGACGCTCCTCATTGCCCGCAACCTCACGCAGCAGCTGCAGACCACGTGCCACACCCTGCTAAGCAGCGTCCAAGGGTTGCCACAGGACATCCAGGACAAGGCCCGCCACCTGGGGGTGGTGGCCGGTGACATCTACTCTACCTTCCGTGGTGCCACCTCCTTTACAGAAGTGTCTGACACCCTGCTGACCTCTAGCAAAGGGCAGCTGCAGAGGATGAAGGAATCTTTGGACGATGTGATGGATTATCTTGTTAACAACACGCCCCTCAACTGGCTGGTAGGTCCCTTTTACCCTCACCTGGCTGAGTCTCAGAATGCTCAGAAGCAGGGTGCAGAGCTAGACAGGACCAGCCAGCAGTCTGAGCACAGAGCCCATTAACGCTGTCATTGGCACCAGAGCTCTGCAGCTCACTGGGCACACCTTTCCTTCCGAGGAAATTAACCCGATCGCTGACTCCCAGTTGGGAACGTAGGTAGCTAGGAAAGAGGCCTTGGGCTCTTGGAATAAGAAGAGCTTTAACGTTTCTGGCATTAGCAGGTAGATTCTGTTTATCAGACAGTAAGGAAAACATGTTAGCCTTGTCAGAGCCTGGCTGCAGCTCAGCTCAGATGCATCATGTTTTCTGTTCATCATGTTGCTGCTGTGTCTGTGTGATTGCTCCGGAGTAGTCCGATCAGCCTCCTCGTTGGTTTTTATAGTGAGTCGTGCTTGTACAACTTGATTGTAGTTTTTTAGTCTTGTAAAGGAACACTGCCTTTGAAATCAATAAAACAGCAAGTAGATCCGTGTTTGCTCTGTGTGCTCTGTGTGTTGCTTTCATAGAGCCACTTGATCTGCATGACAGTTACTAACCCACACCCATGAGTTCCAGCTGGCCTGTTAGGGCATTTGGCGTGGTGCTTGCATCGGAAGACCAATGTTACAGAATGAATGTTAGGTGATAAGCTCAAACAAAAGATAGGAAGAGGCTGGCCACAGTGGCACAATGTGTAGTCTCAGCTACGTGGCACACTGAGGGGGATCACTTGAAGCTGGCAAATCAAGATCAGCCTTGCCAACATAAGGAAGAAACTGGGTCTGGTGATACAGGCCTGTAATCTCAGCACTCAGAGGCTGAGGCAGGAGAATCAGAAGTCTGAGCCCAGCTCGGGCAACCAAACTACTTAAACCCTGCTTCAAAAGGCTGGGATGCAGCTTAGTGTGAAAGTGCTTGATTTAGTCCCAGTACTGGAAAAGAGAGAAAGCCCCTGTACACCTTACAACTTCACCGTGTTGTGGTTGTTCCTTCCATTTGCTGCTTTCCTTGTACCTCCAGAGTGGGTTTTTAGGTCAGTGAAAAGACTAAGAATGGCTGATCCTCTTGTGAAAAGGAATCAAAACTGAAAGGAAACAAGTGGGTAACTGCTTAGGTTTCACCAGGAGACAGGAATTACTGTCACAGGGCTGGTGAAAAGTGAGCCAGCTGGGCATGGTCGCCTGCAATCCCAGTGCTTGGGAGGCTGAGGCAGGTGGATAGCTGGAGTTCTAGGCCACCTTGGGCTACATAGTTCAAGGCCCACCTGAGCTACATAGCTGAGACCGTGTCTCTAAAAACGAACAATAAAAAAGCGTCAGCCATAGACTGCTTGCTGCCTGTTTCACCTGGCTTTAACCTACTGTGCTACACTTGGAGGGGAAGCAGCTACCCGAGGCCTCAGGGAGGCTGCTGCAGAAAGCCATGTGGAAGTGAGCCGGGAGGAGGCCTTGGCCCCCTGGAGGAAGGGAGCCTCCACCCTGCCCGGCGCCAAGCCTTCTGTCCCACCAGTGGTGGTCATTCGCGAGCCTGGTCGTGAAGCTGCAGGGGGGCACACTTAACTGGGAGAAGCAGGGGACAGCTTGTGATGAGCCGTGCTAGAGGTGGCGCCACCCGGCACCCCCATCTGCCACCCTGACACTTCTGAGCATGGGAACCTACCTCAGTAGAAAACTAAAGTGACAGAGAAATGTGGATCACCTTTACAATTATTTATTAAATTAAAAGTACAGTAGTCTGCAGTGTTGCTTGGAAGTAGTTAAAGTGATCTATAAAGGAAACTTCATTATATTAAATGTATGATTCAATCATGCTGCAAAACTTCCGCCACATCTTACAGCTCAAAAGACGTTTTCAGGAACCAGAAGCAGCGTACAAGTGCTGTCTCTGCTCTGGGCCAGCATGATAGTTAACTGATGTAAGGAAATGCTTATAATCCTATTAGTAATGACATTAGAGCTCTTTACAAAACACTACCAAGTATTGGGAAGAGCGCTTTCATTAGAAAATGAGGTAACATTTCAAGAACAGAGCCAGGTGTGGTGACACTTAATTCCCAGCATTGGGGAGGCTGAGGGAGGAGGGTCACTGAGCTCAAGGCCACTCAGCTACATACTTTTTTCCCCCCACTATTAATATGTGGAGAAGGACATTCTTTAGTTAATCTTTCAGTGTATTGCCTTAGGTATAACCTAGCCTAGGTTGTTGTGTTCTGGAGGAAGTCTAACAAAAGCTTTGTAAGCCCTGTCCCTGACACTAAATGTTTTGCTGTGTTACGTAAAAGGAATGGTGACATGATGGCTACCTAGTCAAGTCTCATGCCTATGGTAATTGAGTTGTATTGTTCTTGGTAAAACAGTTGATATCCACCCTGTGGCCCAGGTGCCTCTTTTGTTTTATCTCAATAAAAGGTTATGGAAAAGGTGATTCTCGGGGCTGCAGACAAGAGAACTGTGAGCCCCCTGATCCCAGAACACTGTCTCTCTTGTATTTATTTTTCTTCTAACTTTTTATTTATCCGCGGGTACCTCGTTTTTGGGACCTGTTCACCCTGGACAGAAACGGATAATAGATCAACATTAATATTTATTCAAAAGCTTCCAAGGACAGCCAGGTGTAGTAGCTCGTATCTGGCACTCCAGGAGACTGAAGCAGGAGGGTCACAAGATCAAGCCCAGCTGGGGCAGTTTAGTAGCTTGGAGAGATGGGGCCTCAGAGTGAAAGTAAAAAAGCCTAAAGGTGTAGCTCAGTGGTAAGACCCTATGTTCAATACCCATAAGTCCAGAGGGGGAAAAAAGGTTTCTAAACGCTGGGCATGGTGTGGTGTGTACTACTTGAGTGTCTGAGGTAGGAGAATCAATCACAAGTTCAAGGCCAGCTTCGGCAATTTAATGAAACTGTCTCAAAAATTACAAAAGGGCTGAGCCTGGTGGCACACACCAGTAATCCCAACATATTGAGGCTGAGGCAGGAGGGGCATGAGTCCCAGGCCAGCCTGGGCTACAGAGCAAGATTCTGTCTCAAGAAACAGAAGCAAAACAAGCCGAAGGGCCGGGGTGGAACTTGATGGCAGCGCCCCCAGGCTGGGTCCCTAGGACCACGATAAGCACACAAAGAAAAAATAATTTTAAAGTGTCCAAAAAACAAATTCAAAATTTCTCACACAGTTCTTCCCATCTGGGAGATAACCCTGAAATTGAAGGGTCTCCCTTAAGTGACCGGACCTGTCCTCCGGCACAAGCTCACCCTTCCCCAGGGCTACGGGAGGTGGGGACCATCAGGAACAGCTCCTGCTGGGGATACAGCTCAGTGGAATAAGCGCGCCTGCCTGGCAAGTGCAAGGTCCTGAGTTTGATCCCCAGTACCGCAAAAAAAACCCCAACTGCTCCTGCCTGGGCTCTATAGCACTGAGTCTGCACCTCCCAGTACTTGGCAACTTCACATAAATCACTGAGCTTCAGCTTTCTAGGGAGGCTGTGGCACCGACCTTGACAGTCGCGCACCAGCAGGGGGCAGGTGCTGCGTGTTCCTCTCCCGGCCTCTGCTTGTCCTCTTCGCGTCCCACCCTGGAGACCTTGTCCCCTCTTTCCCACCATTCACATATGTGCTCATTCATGCATTAATTAATTCAACAACTTCTGTTGTCCCAACGGTCAAGTCCAGGGCTTCACGTGTTCGAGGTGAGTTTCTACCGTGAGCCGTGTGATGCCTGCTCTTTGATTTTTTTTTTTTTTTGCAATACTGGGGATCAAACTCAGGACCTTGCACTTGCCAGGCAGGCGCTTATTCCTCTGAGCTACGTCCCCAGCCCCCTACTCTTTGATTTTTAAGTGCAGTAGCTGGTTTTTCTTATTTTACCTCATGCAGCACCTGGCCAGGGAACACGTGGCACAGTCTTAAAACCATAGCAGCAAGGAGGAGTCTGGGCCCGCTGTGGTCTGGGCTCAGGTCAGGACGCGAAGGTCCTTTCCTGCAGGTGAGCTCCAGCTGACAGAAAGCTGCCCAAGGCCGTCTCTGTTCTCCATTCACATCTAGCCCACTAGCCTGGTCCTCGGGAAAAGCCCCGAATCTCCAAGCAGTGTACTGTTTCATGACTTCTGGGCTGGATGCCTGGAGAGACAAAAATAACTAAAAATGAAAGCTCCTGGGCCTCTCACTTGCCAGCATGCAGTTAAGCTGCGCGTGTGACGGAGGGAAGTTTCTGTTAAAATCTAACTCAGCAAATTCAGTCTTTAGGTGTTTGGTGTCACAGCTACCCATTACCTCTACTTTTTTTTTTTCTGTCTTTTTGAGACAGGGTCTCACTATGCAGTTCAGGCTGGCTTTGAGCTCACTTTGTAACCCAGGCTGGTCTTGAACTCACAATGATCCTCCTGCCTCAGCCTCCCGAGTGCTGGGATTACAGGTGTGCACCACTATGCCCTGCTACCCATTACCTCTAGCATGACCCTATTATAGCCTTAAACATTGAGCTACTTTTATATAACAAACTGCACATGTATGGCTGTTTATGTCACTGTACGCTAAAAATAAACCAAATGTTCTGACCCCGAGTCCTGTTTATTAGCACTGCATTTGAACTCATCAGCAAGTTAAATTCTCACCAACAGTGTTTCTGTTTGTCTAGCAGCTTCCATTAGCCAGACCCACGACCACTGTTAGCCCACATGTACGAAAGTTAGGAGAAACACACGCTAGCCAGTCCTGATGGTTACACCTGTAATTCCAGTACTCTGGAAGGGTGAGGCAGGAGGATTGCAAATTCAAGCCCAGCCTGGGCAACTTAAGGATTTAGACACCATCTCCAAATTTAAAAAGTCAGGGGAGGGCTGGGGATATAGCTCAGTGGCATAAGTGCCTGCCTTGCAAGTGCGAGGTCCTGAGTTCGAGTCGGGGTGTAGCTCAGTTCCATGACCTGGGGTTCAGGGCCCAGCACCACCACCAGCAAAACCAAACCAAACCCAAACCCTGGCAGTTCAGCGCCATCCTCTGGAAACATAACACTGTCAGTGTGAAGTCCGAGAGAGGGGCGGTGCCCCCATGAATTCCCATGAATCTCAGAGTGAACAGCCTGCAGAATGTAGGGTCCTGGGAACTCTAGCATGGTCGCTTTGTTGCCTGGAAAAGAATGTGTTGTTAGCTTTCTGTCCCTGCAGGGAGGCTCTCTGCAGTGTCACAATGTGCCCCGGACTGTGATGTCAGCCTCTCAGGGGTGTACGCTTGGTATTCCTTCTCTGATGCCCCACAGCTGTTCTTGTTTGTGTGGGTGAAGTGGGGATTTCTTTTATGCATCTGTTAAATGATTCTTTTTTTTTTTAAATGGTTTCAGGGCCCCAGGAGGGACTCTGTTACAGGTTCAACATTCTCTTAAGTTTAGCCAAAGAAATGATTCTTTCTAAAAAAACAAAAACAAAAACACCCCCTGTGCAGATGGTCAGGCGGGAGCACAGCGGTGTACCTGAACGTCCCTGTGAGAGATCACCGCTGCCCTGGCAGCTCCTCCTTCCTTCCCTGCTGGCCCTGTCGCAATCAGGTGCTGTAGCAGCGGTGTGGCTGAATTCCATAGGAGACAAAGGACTCTATTTAGAACAAACAGAATTTATTAATTTATACTGGTCACCGCTCATCCCTGACTTGCAGATCAGGAACGTGGGCCACTGCCTTCCTTTGTTCCCACCTTATAGCCACTTTTGGTTTCCATGGTAACAGATTGGAATGTTGTAGCCTTGGCCACAGTTGTTTTTCTTGTGTCATCTAACAACGGGCCACAGTGATACATTCTTTCCACACTCTGTTGTATATGTTCCCCTCTAGATAACCATACATTTCCTTTATGGTTAGGGTGTTTATCTAGGGCCGAAGAAGCATTCCAGGGTGAAGTCAGGACTGCAAAGGTAGCTGTTTACAACTCCTCTGGGATGTTTCTCAAGACACATTTTGAGGCTTGCACTAAGACTAGAATTATTCTGTCTTAAAATGATATGCTACAAGTTGCCGTCCCCTGCAGTGCGGTGCCAGGCTGACGTCTGAGACAGTCTAGTGGGTGGGACTCTGGCTTACTGTGCACGTACAGAATGGAGGTGCACTGTGCCTTGACTCTAGCAAACCCTTTGGAAACTAGAGTTCCTTTTGGCAGTGGTTATGGAGACTAACGCTCCGAGTGCAGTCTCCAATATTCTGCAAAGAAATCTATGTTGTCTGGCCCAGACAGGACTTTGAGGGTGTGGGATACTTAAGGGATCAAACAGTAGAAGTTTCTGTTTACTGGGTGCCCTTCACAAACCAGGCTCACGTGCTCCTCGCCCACCCACACGGCCCTTGTGAAGGTGAAGGTCGGTGAGTGCTGTCCTCCTTGAGAGGGGCAGGTGGCATTGACAAGGGCTCCGTGGTGAGCGCTTTGTCCACGTGCGGACTTCCAGCTTTCTTGCCCACAGCTTGGAGAAAGTGCAGCTTCCTTCTTTCTGGCCTGGAAAATCCCTCTGCTTCTATTTTCTCTGTGGCAGCTTCGTGTTCTGTTTTATACTGAGTAGAAAAAAAGAGTGGTAATAGATAAGGTTTAATAAGATAGTAAAATAGATAAACATTAGTAGATGTTAAGAACATACAGGCAAGCCCAGTGAGGTGGCACACGTCTGTCATCCCAGCACTCAAGAGGCTGAGGCAGGAGGATCACTATAGGTTTGAGGCCAGCGCAGCCTACATAGTGAGTTCAAGGCCAGCCTGAACTACACAGTGAGATCCTGTGTCAAAACAAACAAAAACAAGAATAAACAAGTAGTTTATTGGATGTTGAAATATACATGTAATAGAAAATAGTTCATTTTTTGATGGTACTGGAGATTGAACCCAGGACCTTTGCACTGAGTTCTATTCCCGGCCCTTTTTGAAAAAAAAAGTGCATTATTATATGTATGATACATAGAGATAGGGCAAGAAATAAACAGAGAGACAGGGGAAGACTTGCAGCCAGGACTGGCTTTATCAGGGCAAAGACCCTCGAGGCCCACTGGCTCCTCTCACAGAGGAAGAGGCGCAGAAGGGGGCAGAGACCGGTCCGTGCCATGCTGGCATGAGGTCCCTGTCCAGCAGCTGGGCCCTGGTCTGGAAAAGTCTGCTGTGCGCACAGGAGTGAGGCCAGGCTGGTTAGCAGGCCGTGGGGACAGCGCTGTGGGGCTCAGCAGGGTGAGGAAGGAGCGGAGCTCTTGAGAAGGCGTGTTTGACTCTTCTTTCAAATATGACTACATCTGCACCTCACACTGGGACTCTTTTTACTGCCCCGCCTCCCTCCCCCATCCCTCTGCCCCTTGCTTTGTTATTTTTATATGGAGATGTGGTCTCACCAAGTTCCTATGTTGCCCAGGCTGGGCTCGAACTTGTGAGCTTCCTGCTTCAGCCTCCCAGAGTCTCAGGATGACAGACTTGGCCACCTGAGTTAGGGAAAGTACAGTGAGAACCACTAACAGCCAGACTTGGGGCTGACAGCAAAGCAGACTTTTCCGTCTTCCTGTTCGCTTGTTTTGGGTCACAGTCTCGCGTGATGGCCTCAAACTCACTGTGTAGCCTGGGCCTTTTTTTAAAACCATTTTTTGTGGTGTTTGTGGATCTGATATTATACGTAATATAAAATTTACCATTTTATTTTATTTTCGGTAGTTTGAGACAGAGTTTCACTGATAGCTCAGGTTGGCCTTGAACTGCTGTGGAGACTAGGCTGGGCGTAACTCGGGATCTTCCTCCTCAGCCTCCCGAGTATCAAGTTTACCATCTTCGCCATTTTCATTTTTAAATATATTGCGGCTTGTTTTGGTACTGGGAGTAGAACTCAAGGCCTTGCCCTTGGCAGGCTGGCACTGTCCGCTGTGTCCCTGGCCCTGTTCTGGGTTTTGGAGACAAGGTCTCACTATGTCGTGCAGGCTGGCCTTGGACTCATTTTGTAGCCCAGCCTGGCCTCCAGCTAGAGCAATCCTTCCACCTCAGCCTCCTGAGTGCTGGGGTTACAGGCGCGCGCCTCGAAACAGCATTTTAGCCATTTTAACGTGCGATTCAGTGACAATAAATACATCCACAGCCTAGTCCCACTCTAACCATTACTACGCACAGACCTTATCTCAGCTTAAGTTCTGTGTCCATTCGTTCGTTCTCTGGACTTAAACATTGACCCCCGGTCCTCTCTTCTGCTCTCTATTAGTCCAAGTCTGTAGCACACACCAGTGCATCGCTGCGGGGTTAAAGCAAGTGTCCAAAGTTCTGTATCTTAACTATATTTCCTTTCTTCTCCCTCTCCCCTTTGAGAGTTTTTTTGTTGTTGTTAGTTATTTTGACCTTGTCAAGCAATCAGCTGCTTTTTCCTCTCTGCTGTCAAGATTTCAGTCCTTAGTAATCTATTACACCCTACTAATTTTCTGTTCTTTTTGAGGCGAGGCATCCCAGGGCCGCGACACTACAGCGCCCTCTGGTGGTCTCGGCCGTCACAAAGCCATTTACTTCGTTCCTAGACCTTTCCCCACAGGGTTTATATTTTTGGAAGGCAGTTATATAAAACGCAATACTGTTGTTTTTATTATGGAATACTGTCTTGAGCAATCAGTACGTAACCAGATGTGCTTGATATCTCTTTTTCTTTTAAAGCACTTAATGAATTCTATCACTAGTTAGTTGCCCTGTACAGAAAAATTTTACACTCAGGCAGCAGAGGCAGGAAGATGAAGAGTTCAAGGCCAGCCTGGGCTACATAGCAAGACCCTGTTCTCAAAGAACAGAAAGGGAGAGGGAGAGGGGGTGGGGGAGGGGGGAGACGAGGGAGAGGGGGAGGGGAGGGGGGGGAGAGAAAATGAGACGGACCGGGCTTTCTTTCATTGATGCCTTTATAACAAGTGTGGATCGGAGGACTGAGACTACAAATCTGTCGTTATTTCAAGCGCAGCTTGGGCGAAGCAGAGCTCTCCCCTGCTCGCTGTGCCGTCCCTCAGGGCACATGGGGACCTGGAAGTTCACTTCGCTGGGGTTTATAGCCTCAGGTCTTCGTTACAGGTGTTTGATTTCGCTGCCACGGAGTGCACGTCGTCGGAGACTGATGAAATTCCAGACATTATACCTTTGGAGGAGGATGAAGTGGATCATTAACATGCTAAAGACCCATCTTCTCAGGGCAAGACATTGAATAACTAATATACAAAAAAAAATGCTTGTTTTGGTTGAATATAAAATTTGTATCTCATTAAACTTCGTATTTGCTCATGTATTTATTCCTGTGGCTTTTGGGAGTATTAATCTATGTTTTGGCTACTTGATTTTTTTTTTTATTTGTTGGTACTTGATTTTATTTTAATTAATTAATTAACTTATTTATTTTTTGGTCTTTTTTTTTTTTTTTTTTTTTCCGGGACCGGGGATCGAACTCAGGGCCCTAGTGCTCAGCGGCAAGCACTTAGCCCACTGAGCTGTACCTCCAGCCCTATTTTTTGGTCTTTTTGAGACGGGGTCTCGCTATGCAGTTCAGGCTGACCTTGAGCTCACTTTGTAGCCCAGGTTGGTCTCCAATCTCCTGCCTTAGCCTCCTGAGTGCTGGGATTACAGGTGTGTGCCACCATGCCCAGCAGGGTACTTGATTTTAACTGCAATGATTGGTCTAAACTTTTTGCTTTGTTTTGGTTTTTGTCTTTTTTAAGACAGGGTCTCACTATGCAGTTCAGGCTGACTTTGAGCTCACTTTGTAGCCCAGGCTGGTCTTGAACTCTCAGAGATCCCTCCTGCCTCAGCCTTCCAAGTGCTAGGATTACAGTTGTGTGTCACTATGCCCAGCTAGTCTACACTTTTGTACGACCTCTTCTGTGTAATTCTTCAAAGTTTAATTGCCACAGCCAATGTGTTGTTGCACCCATGTAATCGCCCAGAGTTGGAGGCCAGCTGGGACTACATAGTGAGACTCTTTCTTTTTTTTTTTTCCGGGACGGGGGATCGAACTCAGGGCCTTAGTGCTTAGCGGCAAGCACTTACCCCACTGAGCTGTACCTCCAGCCCGAGACTCTTTCTTGAAAACTGAAAATAAAGTTTAATTGCTGAAATGCCTATAATAAAAATTGAGCTTTATAACTTTGAGTCAGAGTGGAGTTTTTTATTTCTTTTTATTGGATTTTTTTTTTGGTCTCTAAGGATTCAATCCTGCTTCTTTTCATAGCATTGTAGCATATTTATGTCTTATGGGGATTTTAGCAGTTCTACTGGTCAATAGTTTTTGCTTTTTCTGGGTGTGGTGGGTGGTGCCTATGATCTCAGCCCTCTGGGAGGCTGAGACAGGAAGATTACAGGTTTGAGTCCCGCCTAGGTAACTAAGGTAGGCCCTATCTCAAAATTAAAAAAATTTTTTGGAGACAGTTTCACTATGTAGTTCAGACTGGCCTTGAACTCACTATGCAAATACATATAAACTCATTATGTAATCTGACTCAAAATAAAATATTTTTAGAAGGGCTACAGATAGACCCAGGCATAGTGGCACATGCCTGTAAGCCCAGCACTTGGAAAGCTGAGGCAGGTGACCAAGGGTTTGAAGCCAGGCTGGGCTACAAAGTGAGCTCAAGAACAGCCTGAATTAGAGAGCAAGACACTCTCTTAAAAAACAAAGGCTGGGGCTGTGAAAAAGGTCCTAGGTGCAATCCCCAGTGCAGATGGGGGTGGTCTGCTTTCCTTCAGCCTGGAAAGAGGAGAGTGTGAGGGAACATAAGGAAGTGAACTGGGGTACAGCCTGACGGGTAGAGGCCCAGACTCGGTGTTTTGAGACAGGGTTTCGTTGTTTAGTCCAAGCTTGCCTTACACTCACTATAGTCCAGAATGGCCACAGACTCATGGCAATCCTCTGCCTCAGCCTCCTTAGTGCTGGGATCACGTAGCTGTAGGTTATAATCTTGCTCTGCCACTTACTGTGTGACCTTGATCAGGTCACTTAATAGCTCACTGCCTCAATTTCTCATCTAGAATATGCGAATAGTACTAGGTTTTTATAAGGATTAATTAACACTAATGAATGCTTAGAGCAGTGCCTGGCCCAAAACAACGTTAAAAAAGTCTAAATTACATAAGTAAAGCATAGAAATAATGGCCAACCCAGGTACATTGGGGACCTGGTCAAACCCCCAACTGCCCGTACAAGGGGCCCAGCAAAAAGATGCAATAAGAAACAGATTTAGTAATGCCTGATGTGGGCCAGGAGAGCACTGCCTCGGATGGGCAGAGACAAAAGCGCTCCAAGGCCGCAGCTATTTATCGGGTGCAACTCGATGACTCAGCTGACAACAGGTAACTTGGGATGGGAGATGATCTTGTGCTAACAAGGATCCTGCCCTGGACAGTTTTTTAATCCTGGTGGTCTTAGTTTAGTCTCAGTGGGCGGGAGAGGATGGCCCATCCCTAAAGAGTTACTGGGTATCGAAAACTGGTTAAATAACCCCAAGTTATTGCAGGCTGATCAGGCCCGCAATCTCCCATGGGAGTGGACAGCGAAGGTGTAAGTAATGGAGACAATGGAATGTGATTTCAGGGGGTTCCAGGAGGGACTAATTCTCCTCCAGCTCCCACAGTCTCTGAATTAGCCAAAGGCATTTCTGAGTGGCCAGTATTTATTAGGTTTACAACAAGGGAGGAATACTGAATAAAATGCAGGAATCTGGGCAGAAGCCTTTCAAGGACTCCTCCAAGTAATAATATGTTAATTTAGGAGAGCTATGTTATCTCCAGGAAGGCCTTCACAGTAGGGCTGAGATACCTGCAGTCACAGTCTCCTTCAGGTTAATAGGGGTAGGAGCCAGAGGTCCTTGCTATGGTCTCCTTGCCCTTGAGGTCTCACAGTGTCCCAGGCAATACAGGCCTCAGCAGTGACTAGCGACTCATAGAGGTTCATTTACTATGAATCAGCTGCCCATCTGCAGACAAGGTGCGTAAGCCTCGGACAACTTACAAGTAAATGTGAAAAGCCAATTGGTTAATAGTAAATCCTGCTCAGAGCTGCTTTGTGGTGGTCCCCAACAACTGGGAACTCTCAAAAGGTGATGCCAAGAATCCCACACCTCCATGTGTTCCTTAGACAAGGGTGCAGAACCAGCTCTTGTGAGTCTGTGACCCCCAACAACAATGGCCAGGCCAGTAGCTATGAATATCTTTGTGCCCAGGCTGTGGTCACAGAACAATACTTCCTGATAAAAGAAATGAGTTTCCTCAAGAAATGGCTGATTCCTGTTCTGAGACAGGAAGTGTACAAAATAAGCCTGGACCTTCTTGAAAGAGCCAATCTGAAGAGATTCACAATGGACAAAGATGGGACAATATAATATAATATAATTCATATAATATGTGTCTTGGTTACTTTTCTCACTGCTGAGACAAATGACACTCAATTTTTTTTTTTCTTTTTGAGATAGGGTCTTGGTATGCAGTTCAGCTGGCCTTGGACTTACTTTGTAGCCCAGGCTGGTCTCGAACTTGAAATGACCCTCCTTCGCCACTCCAAGCACACCCTTGGCCATGCCCTCATTTCGGCATTCGCAGCTTCAGCTTCGGAGACCCATTGCCCAGCTGCAAGGGGTGGGGAGTGGTAATGCTGGAGATCAGGATGAGGTGGGAGGAGAAGAAAGGGCCTCTGGCATCAAGGCAACAGGACAGAGAAAAAAGGGTCACAGAGGGTGCCCTGATGGGGGCACGTGCCCCGCGGCTGCCCTGCTGAGGGCCCCGCGGCTGCCCTGCTGTGGGCCCCGCGGCTGCCCCGCAGTGGGCCCCGATGCTGCTCTGCAGTGGGCCCCGGGGCTGCTCTGCTGCTGCTCCGCAGTGGGCCCGGTGGCTGCTCCGCTGAGGGCCCCACTCAGGGCACCTCATGGACTGGACCCGCCCCCACCCATAGCACGACGACAGGGTGGAGCCGGGCGGTCCACTGTGAGCATATGTGCTTTCCCACCTCCAACCATGGCAGTTTGTATACACCCATGTATGTTATAGTATAGTCTGAGGCAGCTATATCTCTTCCCAAGGTGAGAGTCCAGGGGTATAGATAAACCCAGGAGTACAGTTATTATCACAGGGAAGATGACTGATTGAGTGGTAGGGCAACGGAGATGAGGGAGGAGAAAAACTGAATGATCAAATAGGCCATCATCTGTGTAACTGAGTAACAAAGGTGAAGGTAACATTATGTAGGACAGCATCCAGAGCTAATTCCCTTCTATGTTCTCTATAATTCTGTATTTCCTCAGTCATTTTTGTATTAACAGAAGTGAAGATAACTTTATATTATACAGCATCCAGTGCAAATTCCCTACTATCCTCTCTATAATTTGGTATTTCCTTTAATGTTTTTGTGTTAACTAAAGTGAAGATAACTATGTAATACAACATCCAGTGCTAATTCCCTACTATATTCTGTATAACTTTGTATTTTCTGTATTGTTTATGGCTTTTCTGGTTCATATGTCTCTATTCTTTTGTCTTTAAAATAAAATTTAAAAAAAAACGAAAAAAAAAAAAAAGAAATGACCCTCCTGCCTCTGCCTCCTGAGTGCTGGGATTACAGGCGTGCGCCACCATGCCCAGCTTGACCCTCAAGATTAAAGGGGGAAAGGTGTATTTAGCTCACAGTTTGTAAAGGTTCAGTACATAACTTGTGGGCTCCGAGGCGGGCTGGCCCGGCAGGCTGGCATCACACAGGAGAAGCGGTGTGTGGCAGGCAGAAGGCAGCAGAGCAACAAGGGGCAACCACGGCTCTTTCTACCCCTGGTATCTTTTTTTTTTTTGGTACTGGGAATCACACTCACGAACTCACACTTGCTAGGCAGGCGCTGTGCCACTGAGCTATATCCCCGGCCCCTGGCCCTTGCATCTTATCCAGGCTAGTCAGGGCAGGCAGCACTCACACCCTCAGTCCTAGCACGCCTGATCCCAGTACTGCACCATGAGTCAATCCCAGCATCACACACTCTAGCTCCAGACACCTCTGAAAAAGCTCCTCCTGACCAGATGAGGCCTTGGGGAGACATCCAGACACAGCCATGATACACAGGTGAGAGGTACAATCGATTAAACCCTGCAAGTATAGCTAAATCCATGAATTTAGGGTGTGTGAGGGGTGGGGGAGAGAAGGAAATAGAGACATTTGAAATCAGTAGTAGTGATACAGGAAAATAAAACTCCCAACCTGAACGACATCTGAGACAAGTTCGTGTTCTCTAAAACCGAAGAATGAACTTTAGGAACAATGGAGGTTAAGAGCAGAATATGTTTATTGAGAGAAAGAAAGCTTCTGTCCAAGAGAGGGACAGAAGGGGGCCCGAGTGGGTTACCCCCCCCCCCCCCCGTCTTTTCTAGGGACTTTTATAGAGAAAAACCATGAGGTGAGGCGGGTCCAAGGTAGGGGAAATGGACAGAACTATGGTCCGCCAATAAGACTCCAAAGATAAATATTTAGGTAAGACTGAGTGAACTGGGATCAAATGGGAAAGCGAGTCACGTAACAAGTGGGCATGAATGCCCAGTGGGGGTTTTTCCCATAAGGGGTTGAGTCAAGGACTCTTCAAGGTGGTAGCTACCTATTTAGAATATCAATCCCTGCTGTCCATCCCTGGGGAGGTATGTGGGTATATTTGTTTAGTTTTTTTGTCTTGAGGTCTGGCCCACAGGTATCTTACCTTGTATGTTGGCTTCTTCGAGGGCCCAGCCCTGTCTCACTGCCTATAATACTTTTATCTACCTCAGCTGCCTATAACAGTAGCACCCAGGGGCAGACCTGAGTGCTTGCGAGTCATCAGGTTATTGAAGATGTTACCTTCACGGGGTCTGGTTCTACAAAAACTCCCAGGAGCGCTGTTGGGGAGACAGTTATGTTACAAATCTTCTCCAAATGAGGTCCAGCTATCTGGGGATTATACAGATGACCTCCACAGACGAGTTATGGGTGACAGAACAAGCTTCAGAGAAGCTGGAGGTTCTAGGGACGCCTCAAGGGAGCAGTAAGTGCCAGAGATGGCAGTGTGGAAAAAGATACCCACCCCACAGCCAGGCCCTGTCACAAAAGAGCTCTCAGTTGAGAGTGCTGTGAGGGAAGCTCTGCGTTGAGAGAAAGCCAGAGCAAGGTCAAAGGAACATGCAACCTTCCACTGTTTTTTTTTGAGACAGGGTCTCACTATGTGGTGCAGGCTGGTATTGAACTCATGGCGATCCTCCTGCCTCAGCCTCCAGAATGCTGAGATTACAGGTGTGTGCCACCACACCCAGCTGATGCAGCCTTCTTGGATATAGTTTTTGCTAATGACAGAACTCAGAGGTTTGCTGATTTGTTGAGGGTCATATAACATGGCTTTCTCACTACACTGAGCCACAGTGCTCTACCTAAAGCCCCCTTTATTTAGCTTAAGGGTCATATACTGCAAACATTAAGAATCCAGAATGGCGGAAAAAAATTAAAAAACAAAATACAGTTGATAAGGAGAATGAATTTGTCACTATATGAATGGCAGTTATTTATTTGGGGTCTGGGGATATAGCTCAGGGGCACAAGGGCCTGCCTGGCAAGTGCAAGGTCCTGAGTTCAATTTTCGGCACCAAAACAAAACATTAAGGCCAGCCTGAACTGCATAGTGAGACCTTGTGTCAAAAACAAAACCAACAAAACAAAACAACCCCACAACAAAATGGCGAGGCCAGTGGCCCGCAAGGCGGCCGGGCAATGCACTCTGGGTCTTGTAGTTTCTCTGCCTGGCATGGCGGGAAGGGCGGAGCGGAGGTCGCGTTGCATTGCGGGACACGTAGTCTTCTGGGCAGGTCTTTCTTTCCCGGAAGCCAAGCGGCGCCTGCGCCCACAGCTCTTCCGGAAGCGCGGGAGACTTGTTTTGTTGCGGCTTCTCAGTGGTGTCTGCAGCCGCTCCATTTTGTAGAGGCTTATAGGCCATTTGAGGCGAAATGGCTCGGGACGAGAAAGCCGCGGGCCCTGATAAAGGCGGGCACGCCGCGACTTGCGGCCGCGCGTGGTGAGGGACCTGGTGGCGCCCCGCGGCCTGGGCCCGCGATTCCTCCGTGGCGCGCCTCTCGGCCGCGAACATGAGCTCCGCCTGGCTCACGTCCTTCGAGAAGCAGCATCTCTGGATGTACCTGCGGGCGCTCGGCTTCGAGCCCGGCCCGGCCGCCTTGGCCGGCGGGAAGATCGCGGCGCACACGCACCTCGGAGTGTGAGGAGGCCGGGCGGGCGCGGGGCCGGGCGGGCGCGGGGCGCGTCCTCCGCACTCCGCGGTGGGGTCGGGTCCCCGAGCGCCCCCTGCTGTCCCCCGCGATATCCCGCTATCTCCTGCTGTCTCCCGCGGTCCCCCGCGATCCCCTGCTGTCCCCTGCGGTCCTCCGCGGTCCCCTGCTGTCTCCCGTGGTCCCCTGCGATCCCCTGCGATCCTCTGCGATCGGCTGCGGTCCTTCGCGATCTCCTGCTGTGCCCGTGGTCCCCCCACGATCCCCCGCAGTCCGCTGTGGTCCCTTGCGATCCGCTGCGGTCCCCCACGGTCCCCTGTGTTCCCCCAAGATCCCCCGCGGTCCCCCGCGGCTGCGATTCCCTGCTGTTCCCCGCGGCCCCGCCTCAGCACCCTAAGCCCCGGTGTGCAGAGCTGGCGCTTCTCGGGCGGATCCTTACCGACTATAAAGTTGGGCCGGGGTGTGTGGCGGCGGACGGAAGAGACATCACCTTTCCCCTTAGAGAATTTTCCTGGTGCATAAAGCTACACCAGACCCCGAGCTACTCGTGCCGGCATCCCGGAGAGCGGGGTGCGGAGAGCGAGTGACGGCTTGGGAGGCGGTGGAACGTGGGACGGGACTTCGAATCCCTGGGGGCTGAGATAATCCCAGGACCAAGGAGTGTGACGCGTGTCGGGCAGGGAGCGCGAGCGGGAGAGCCCGCGCGGAGTCACGGAGGTGCTGGCGGATGCCGGGGAAGAAGGCTGCCTTTCCCAGTGGCTCCGTGCGCTGGGGAGGAGACGCGGGGCCCATCGCTTTCTTTTGTTCTCAAACCCTACTTCTTTTCATTTTAAATCACCAGGAACATGTTTGACAAGCTGAACCGCGATGCCTTTCAAATAGTTTCCTATTTTTTGTTTCAAACGCTAGACCATTCTCTCACCAGAGAAATTTTCAGGTAAGGAAAAGTTACTTTCTTGCCTTAAGTATTCTCAAATTTAGAAATGGACTGAGCTTTGATGTAAGCCATATTTCAGCCTCTGCCTTTGAACTCTTGTTTAGGATGGCACAAGGTTCAGGTCTGAAGTTTAGTGTATCTGGGTGAGGTTTGTTTCTTTTTTTTGTTGTTATTTTTTGGTACTTACCTTCAAATCATTGTGTATTTCTTTCTCTCTCTCTTTTTTTTTTTTTTTTTTTTTTCACCAGGAACCCAACTCTGGACCCAGCGCTTGTGGGCAAGGCGCGGTGCCACTGAGCTATGTGCCTGCCCCTGTATATTTCATGGTTAATACATACTTAGTTTCATAAAACCAGTTCCTCACCTTCTTTATGGTCTTAATTAGACAATGAAGCGGTACCGTTCCATATGCGCTCACCTTTGCCCTTTTTCATCGCCCTGTGTGCACTATTCTCATGACAATGTTGCTTGTTTTGCTTTACTCTCCAGTTCTCTGTAAATCTTTCTTTCTTTCTTTTTTTTTTTTTTAAACAGGCTCTTGCTATGTACTTCAGGCTGGCCTTGAGCACATACCAATCCTCCTAGTTCAGCCTCCCATTAGGCATGTGCCCCTAGCTGTAAATCTTTATTATCTGTTCAGTGTTATGTATTAAAATTTCAGCTGCCATAGGCAAAAATCATTCCTACTAAATTTAGTGTATTGTGCAGGCGATAAATATTAAAAGTTCAAGGAGATAAAATTGTGAATACCCAGTAGTCTTTGATCCAAGGTATTTTGGGTATGATTGTAGATTTCTTCTGTCTGAAAAAATGTTCAAAAATTTTTTTTTTTTTTGGTTTTGGCCTTTTTGAGACAGGGTCTCGCTATGTAGTTCATGTTGGCCTTGAGCTCACTTTGTTATTATTTTTTTTTTTTCCGGTACCAGGGATCGAACTCAGGACCTTGCGCTTGCCAGGCAAGCGCTTATGCCACTGAGCTATACCCCCAGCCCTTTGAGCTCACTTTGTAGCCCAGGCTGTTGCTGGGATTATAGGTGTGCGACAACACTCCTGCCAACCCTGTAGATACTTTATAAAGACCCAATTTTTCACATGTTGGTGTCCTCAGCTGCAACTTGAGAATGCTAGTTTTAATCCATTGTGCTTTAATATTTCCGCTATAGGAAATAAATTTGATGTGTTTTTTAATTTTGTTGAGTTTGCATTTATTGGTTCATAAATCTAACACTTATTTTTATTTTTAAGGTTTTGTTGGCCTCCATTTGACCAAAAAAGTGACACCGAGTTCCGGAAGCACTGCTGTGAATGGTTAAAAAAGATTTCCGTAGGTGTTCTGTGTTTGGAAGATGCAGACTTTAAGACACTAAAAATTACATAATTTTTTTCTGCGACAGGGTCTCACTATGTGGTTCAGGTTGGCCTTGAACTCAATTATGTAATCCAGCCTGGACTCAGACTCACAGTGATCTTTGTGCCTTTGCCTCCAGAGTTCTGGAATGTGCTGCCAAGCCCAGCAGAAACTACATTAATTTTTTTGTCTCTTTGAGACAGTGTCTCGTTAATGCATTTCAGACTGGTCTTGAGCTCACTTTGTAGCCCCAGCTGATCACAAACTGGCAAGGATCCTCCTGCCTCAGCCTTCTGAGTGCTAGGATTACAGGTGTGCACCACATGCCTGGTAAATACCACTCTTTTTGTCGGTACTGGGAATCAGTCTTTGTGACCTTGTGCTTGCTAGGCAGATGCTGTTCTGCTGAGCTATATCCCTGGTCTTTTTTTTTTTTTAATTTTTTTTCTTTTTGAGACAGAGACAGGGTCTTACTTAGTAAGTCAGGCTATCCTTGAATTCAAAAGTACAGTCAATGCTTTTACACTAACGGAATATTCAAGGAAATTGTAATTGCTACAGCAGTTTTCAGTGGTTTTGTCCTGGATTCTGTGTATTTCTAAGAAACTAGCTTTGCTGTCTATATTCATGGGAAATAGTTTCTGTCAGTTTTTTTTTTTTTTTTTTTTTTTTTTTTTTTTTTTTTTTTTTTTGCGGTACTGGGGATCGAACTCAGGACCCTGCGCTTGCTAGGCAAGCGCTTATTCCACTGAGCTATATCCCCAGCCCCTCTGTCAGTTTTTGTTTAAAGAACATTGTTCTTTTTTTAATACTAGGTTGGTGAGCAACAAGATGAAAGGAAACATTAGGAGTTGGGATTGGACCCAGGAGTGCTTTGTCACTACGCTCCGCCTTCAACCCTTTTTATTGTTTGAGGCAGTCTTGCTCATTGTCTAGGATGGCCCTGAATTTGTAGTCTTGTTGCCTCTGCTTCTGGTGTAGCTGGGATTGCAGGCTTGAAGCACGGAGCCTGGCCCAAGCGCACTGTTTGAGCATAGACTACTGCAGCTTGTTTCCTCCGTGATAGCAGTGTCTGTGGCTTTATTATTATGACTATCTGTTGTGACCAGTTTCACCTAGAATTTAGAAAAGCCAGTTCATCTGTGGTTCAAACAAAATAATCTTTTTTTAAACAAGAAACATATCCCCTCAGCTTGAACTACCAATGGTAACATGTATGACTGTCCCATCACTGACTTGAACCATCCACGGTGCTCGTGTGACTGTTCCATTGGGCGCTCATGCTGGTATAGCCTCATCACGAATGTGTTAAGCAGTTCTGTACCCTGAGCCCAGGGAAGGCTGAGCTGTATCTCTAGCCATTTTATTTTATTTTATGGTCTTGCTAAATCTCTCAGGCTGGCCTCAAACTTTGATCGTCCTCTCAGCCTCCTGAGTAGCTGGGATTGCAGGTATTTACCACCATGCCCAGCACAAATAAAATGATTTTGACCAATCATTATGCTTAAGAAATAATATGTAAGGAAGGGGCAGACTGGGAGTGTGGGTGGCCAAGGCTGCACCCTCTCTGACCCTTTCCGCTCTGCCATGGGATTGAACATACCCAAACATGTCCAAGCCCTGGTGCCATAAGGGTGTGCTGATGGTTTGTATGACAGTTGCTGATGTGGGGGCTTCACTGTGAGATCACTCCACCCTGTAAAAAGAGTAATGTGAGCTGTGCTGCGTGAGAACACTGTTGGCAAGGTCTCATACCGCCATGTCTCTCTCTAGGCCGAGTGTGACAGCAGCTTCCCTCAGGTCGTGGGCTCGCTGTTTCTCTCTCCGGGTGGCCCCAAGTTCATCCATCTGATGTATCATTTTGCAAAATTTGTTGCGATGAAATATATTAAAGCCAATTCCAAAAGTAAGTAAAATGGAATTTACATTGATCCTTACATTGTTATTGTTCTTCACAGTTTTAAAATTCAGAGATTTTAATGAAGCTACATATATTAAAACATTACCTCAGAAAGCAAAAAGTAGTTTATTAGAACTATAGTTTGAAATCATCTAATAAATTATGACTTGTTTTATTATGTTCTGGTACAGGAAATACTTTGCATAGGCCATAGAAGATAATAAAATATTATATGTCTCTGGCATATTTCTCTTTGTTTTTACAATGTTTTGCAAATGTAGAAACCATTCCTGCCTTGCTGAACTCAGACATTGAGCCATGGGTTCACTCAGGACTACAGATTGTTTGACCTAATGCAGTGTCAAATTGTAAGTGCATTATTTTGGTTACTGGCAATGCGTTAGAAATTCCTGTATTCCAAAGGATTTGATTGATTTATTATTATTTGTTTTGTTTATTGATTTATTAGTTCATAGAAACAAAACAGTTGGAGTTTTATAGGTAACCCTTAAAAGCATGCTATTTGTAGTTTATTAAACATGCTACTCTGTTCAATTGGGTCTTGCTCATAAAACATGGAAAGGAACATAGCAGGGAAGTTAGATGCTAACCTTTACTTCTAACTTTCTGGAACTGCTGTTGCTGTCTGGTTTGTTTCCTGTCCGTGCTTTTAATGTACATTTATGTCTGTCTGTGTCTGTTGCTGTGCTGGGGTTGAACCCGTGCCCTTGAGAACGCTAAACAGGCACCCTACTGCAGAGCCATGCCTTAGCCGCGTATCAGTAGGTAGTACATTCTCCCAGATCAGGAAGCGAAAGGTCAAAGGAGGGGAAGTTTGACTTCCATCTCTATTATCTGTGTTGTTTCCTCTGCATTAGTGTTATTTTCTTCTTTTTTTGAGGCAGGGTTTTGCCATGCAGTTCAGGCTGGTCTGGAGCTCACTTTGTAGTGCAGGTTGACCTTGAACTCACAGGATCCTCCTACCTCAGCCTCCTGAGTGCTGGGATGACAGGTGTGCACCACCACGCCCGGCTTGTCTCCTTTATAGATACAACAGTGTAATCCATAATATGAACAGATATTTATTCCTTGTTTTATTTCTTTCCTTTTTGTCATACTTGTGATTGAACCCAGGAGCACTGAGCTGCATTCCCAGCCCTTGCCAAGGTTCTTACTAGTCACTGTGTTGCCCAGGTGGGCCTTGTTTTTATGACCCTCTTTCCTCAGCCTCACAAACAGCTAGATTTACAGGTGTGACCACCATGCCTGACTGCTTTTTTAAAAATGCAGTTGAAGTGTAAATCTGGTTTGGGGTCTCTTAAGTCAGTAGTGTATCTTGGAGTTCACCTCACATCAGTTCTCAGGGCTCCTGGATTCTCACTTCTCTTTCTTCATACTGCTTAATAGTAACTAAACGGGCGCCCCATAATTTAGTTAATCTTCTACTGACAGATTTTTGGGTTTTTTCCTCTGGTGTTTGGCTATAAGAACAATATTAGAGTGCAAAAATTTTTTTTTTTTTTTGGTGCTAGGAATCAAACTCATGACCTCCCCCTTGCCAGGTAGGTGCTATGCCGCTGAGCTATATCCCTGGCCCTATAGAGCAAAGTTTGTGTTTGTGTGTGTGTATGTATGTGTGTGCTGGGAATTGAACTCGTGACCTCAGGCCTGCCAGGCAGGCACTTATGCCTCTGAGCTATATTCCCAGTCCCACTTAAAGAGCAAATTAAAAAAACTTTTTTTTCTTTTTGAGACAGTTTTCTTGTAGACTGGCTTTGAACTCACTGTGTACTTCAGGCTGGCCTCAAATTCAAGGCGATCCTTCTGCCTCAGCCTCCAAGGTGCTGAGATTACACCATGCCTGGTATTACAGTGTAAATTTATACATATGTCAGTTTTGTGTTCAGATATGTATGTATACATAAGTAATTCCTACAAGATATTTTTCTTGACCAAAGGAAGTATGTTGTTGTAATTTGCTAGTTATTACCAGATTATTTTCTGTAGAGGTTAGTAAGTTTATATCTCTCTTACCAATGTGTGGCGGGTATCTTTGGCTCCAAAGGCATTTTAGCACACTTTAATCAGGCATCTAAAAGGGATCTCAGTATAGTTTAGCATTTTTAAAATTCCTGCAAAACTTTTTATAAGAAATTATGCAGGAACCCAGTGTGGTGGTGCATGCCTGTAATCCCAGTACTTGGTAGACTGAAGCAGGAGGATTGCCACGAACTGGAGGCCAGTTTGGGCTGTTACGTAGTGAGTTTGAGGCTGACATGAATTACAAAGTGAGATCCTGTGTCAAAAAAAAGCCAAACAAAAAATACTTTGTACGTTAATTTTAGACGTACACAAAGTTGCAAGATGCTATAGAGTTCCTGCATGTCCGTAATGTCAGCATCTTATATAACCATGGAATGTTCATTAACATGAAGTAATTCACATTTTATAATACCATTAAGTAATTTAGGTTTCCTGGTTCGGGCCCTGAACTCACTGTGTAACCCAGACTGGCATTGAAGTGCGATCCTTCTTGCCTCAGTCTCCCGAGTACTGGCAGGGTACTGGGATTACAGACATGTCCGCTATGCCCAATGTGGTTTTCCAGTTTGTGACTTTTCTGTTTCAGGTTCTGTATTGCATTTAGTTCATTTCTTCAGAAAACACTGTAAACCTTTTTCTAGATACAGTTTCGATTGTGTTTCTTTTGTTAATTAATATAGTTGGACATTGCTTCATGTTTAAGAGCAGTCTGCTGTTCTGCACTCTATGCCCGTGTCCTTTTTCCATTCTTCCTAAGTTACTTTCTTTTTCTTATTTGTGGAAGCAGTTATTTTTTGTACCTTTCGTGTAATGTAACAAACATTTTTACCAGTTTATCTTCTATGCCTGATTTTTGAAAACATGCATGTGACCCTCTATAAACATTTGTGTATTTTAAATTTAATGTAACATAAGCATTTTGATAGTTTAAAAACTTAATAGGTGATCTGCTGCAGTTACATACAACCAGAACTATTTTATGTGAATTATATGTGTGCCGATTTAACGGAGGTTTATTGTAAGACTTCTCAGCATGGATTGTCTTTTTTTCTGAGACAGTCTCACTGTGTAGCTCAGGGTGGTCTTGAACTCAACTATGTAGTCTAGGCTACCCTTGAACTCATGGTGATCCTCCTGCCTCAACTTCCTGAGTGCTGAGATTACAGGCGTGCACTACCACGCCTGGCCTTTTTTTTGAGACAGGGCCTTGCTGCTGTGTACTTCACAGCCTTGAACTCACTATGTAGCGGCAGCTGGCCTCAAACTAGGGGGGATTCTCCTGTCTTGGGCTCCTGAGTGCTTGGATTACAGGTGCGCACCGGCATGCCCATCCCTGTTTCTCAGTTAAAGCAATTGCAGCCAACATGTCCAGTCTCTAGAGAGCTGTTAACTGCATGGGCTTCTCTCCTGCTGGATGTTCAGCTGCTGTGGTGGTCTCTGTGACGTGCTAGGGTGCAGGTGAGTGGTGCTGAGCGCACTGTGGAGCCCTGCTCTCTAGAACGCTCACGCCTTTACTGTGTGGAGCAGTGTTACAGACATGCCTACTGCGGTGGAACCCTGGACTCTGAGATGTTTGCACGGCTTGTGCTCAGCGTGCAGTCTGCTCGTTAGCAACAAGGGCAGGGGTTACTTGAACAATGGAGGGTGGCTTTACTTGCTTGTCTTGTCCTGTTGGGTTACTAAGAGGAAAAGTTAGGCTGATGGAATAATGAAGGTGATGAGATCCCTTTTCTCTTACATTGGGGACTGAGTGCTGGTGTCAGACCTGGAGCAGGTACTCTGCTACTGAGCTCTATTACCAGCCAGTTTTCATGTTATTTTCAGACAGGATCTTTTTATTTATTAATTTTTTTTTTTTTTTTAATCTTTTTGAGACAGGGTCTTGCTATGTAGTTTAGACTGGTCTTGAACTCACTATGTAGCCCAGGCTGGCCTTGAACTTGCAGTGATCCTCTTGCCTTAAGACTCCTGAGCCACCATACCTGGCGAGACAGAGTCTTTCTGAATTGTTTAGATTCTTTTTTTTGTCTTTCTGAGACACGGTCTCGCTATGCAGTTCAGGCTGGCCTTGAGCTCACTTTGTAGCCCAGGCTGGTCTCGAACTCAACAGTGGTCC
Organism: Dinomys branickii; assembly: GCA_004027595.1. Taxonomy (NCBI): domain Eukaryota; kingdom Metazoa; phylum Chordata; class Mammalia; order Rodentia; family Dinomyidae; genus Dinomys; species Dinomys branickii. The sequence continues at coordinate 1,446 of PVLD010017279.1, read as the reverse complement.
TCCTGCCTCAGCCTTCCAAGTGCTGGTATTACAGGCACGTGCCACCATGCCCGGCTAGATTGGTTTTAAACTTGGGGTCTTTCTACTTCAGCCTTTCGAATAGTTGGGAGTACAAACATGTGCCACTGTCCCCAGTTGAAAGTTTTAATTATGTGAAACAATTCAACTTCAGATATCCTTTCTAGTTGACTATTTTAAGAAGTCATCTTGATTTCATTAACACTAAGTTTTTTTGTTTTTTTTTTGTATGTGGTATACTACCTTTTAAGGAGTTGTTTTATTTGTCTTTTTGAGTCAGGATCTCACTATGCACTTCAGGTTGGTCTTGAATTCACCTTGTAGCTCAGGCTGGCCATGGACTGATCCTCCTGCTTCAGCCTCCCAAGTGCTGGGATTATAGGCATGTGTCGCTACTCCCAGCTCTGAAGTTGTTAATTATATAAAGTTCAGTTTTTTGTTTTTTTTATTTAAGGTGGGAGTCTATCCCTATGTTGGCTTTGAACTCTGGCTTAAGCAGTCCTCCTGCCTCAGCCTCTGAGTGCTAGACCTAGAGCGTACGTCATTGTACCTGGTTAACATTAAACATACTCGATTCTTTACTTATAAACCCGTTTGCTGTAATCTTGTCTTCCATGCAGGTTCTTCTCTACATTTCGCAGAGATGTTTGATGTAAAGACCCAGGATATGCACAAGTGCCTTGCCAGATGTCATATAGCACGTAACAGATTTTTACAGATCTTACAAAGAGAAGATTGTGTTATCCAAAAATATCAGGAAAATGCACGGTAATATTTTGATAGTTATGAAATAATTCCTTCCTTTTTAACAAACGTCATCAATGTAATTTCAGTAGAAATAATCTATGCCTACTTCAAGACTTTGACTATCATTTTTGCTTTATTTTATATTTTATTTTTTGAGACAGAGATTCATTACGTAGCCCAGTCTGGCCATGCACTCACGGCAGCCCCGCCCCAGTCTCCTGAGTGCGGGGATTACAGGTGTGTGTCACCACTATGGCTTAACACACTCTCTGGGAATGCCTTTTGTGTGCTATGTATTGGTGCCACAGCATGAAACAAGACAGGCAAGGTTCATATTTTCAAGAAATAGCCTATGTCTAACTTTTTATAACAGTAAGAGAACATTTTTAGTGATTTGTTATCTGTTACTAAACATACAGAATCCTTTGAACTTCAGATGGAAATACGGCTGCGTATGGTGGTGTATACCTGTGGTCCCAGGACTCCTGAGGCCGAGAGGCAGGAAGATTATGAACGAGGCCAAACTAGGCTACATAGTGAGACCCTGTGTCAAAAACAATAAAACCACAATGACAAACCGGCAGAACTGAAAATTTCTTCCTTCCTTCCTTCCTTCCTTCCTTCCTTCCTTCCTTCCTTCCTCCCTTCCTCCCTTCCTCCCTTCCTCCCTTCCTCCCTTCC
>PVLD010017278.1:0-42394 GCA_004027595.1 Dinomys branickii | reverse complement strand
CTTATTCCTTTTATTTCTCTCTCTTGTCTGATTGCTCTGGCTAGTGCTTCCAGAACTATGTTGAATAGGAGTGGTGACAATGGACATCCTTGTCTTGTTCCTGACTTTAAAGTGAAAGTTTTCAGTTTATGTCCATTTAGTATGATGTTGGCTGTTGATTTGTTGTAGATGGCTTTGATCAGATTGAGGAAGAGGCCGTCTATTCCTATTTTTTCTAAGGTTTTTAACATAATATCTATATATTTACTATTTAAAACTCCCTATAGTATCTGTGAGATCTGTGAGTTATTAAGAGTACTATTTAGTTTTACAAATGTAAATGTACATTTTAGCTGACTTTGAAGTTTTATTTCAAAATTCCTTGTCGACTGTATGGGTTTTCTTGTCTTTTTAAGACAGAGTCTCACTATGCAGTTCAGGCTGGCCTTGAGCTCACTTTGTAGCCCAGGCTGGTCTCGAACTCCTAGGGACCCTCCTGCTTCAGCCTCCAGAGTGCTAGGACTACGGGTGTGGGCCACTATGCCTGGCCTCGACTGAATTTTGCAATTTTTAAATCTTGAAAAATGTTTGAAATTTCCTTGCGATCCATTAAGTAGGTGCTCAGTTTACAAAACATATGTATATTTGAAAAGAATGTTTAGTCTATATTCATGGAATATATAATAACATGTATTATGCTGTACATAATGGTGTTTCTCTATTCTTGTCCTCCCTGATATTTTAAAGGCTTACTTCATCTGTTAGCTGGAGAAGTGTAGTGAAATTTCTCACTGGTTATGGATTTGTGGCAAGATGTGTGGCTGGGGGCTACTACTCTTCCTAGAGCATTATTGCTTTCATCATTTGCAAGGATTCTTTCATCCTAACAATACTCTTTGTCTGACTGTTCTAATAGTCCTATCGCCCTCCCAGTTGTTTCAGCCTCTGCTGTGTGCCCCCAACCCCCAACCCTGTTTCTGTCTCTCACAAAGCTTGTGTAGTTGAGGGCCATGCAGCATTGTGTAGAATGAGCCCCTCAGGCTATGAGTAAAGCAGGACTTACTCTTTTTCCCATATCTGCAAGTGTATTCATTGTAGTGACTTTGCAAAGTATAGGACATGGACAGCATAGGTCCTTGGCTTGTCCCTGACTTCTGAGTTACTCTGTGAAAGCCTCCAAAAATCAGAGTGTTGCAGCTAAGTCTTCATCAGAAGTTTGCACTCACTTTTGGTCACCATCCACACCACTAAGACCCTCAGGCCTGGCCACGGTGTTGGAGGTCCTTCTTCCATTGCTGAAAGAGGGTCTCACTTTCAGGCTGTATCTCATGGCCACAGGAGAGGACAGCATGTGTCTGCTGCAAGGCTTCACAGATGTTCCCACTGCTCCCCTGTGGAACACTCGAGCTCCTTGAGAGCTTTCGTTGTGGCTCCTGTGCTGTGTCTCAGGGCTCCATGGCCCTGGCCATACTCTGCCCTGGCCCGGACCTCAAGCCCACTCTAGGATCATTGCCTCCATCTGTAGCCCTTGTGGTGTCCCTCAGGATATAGCCCATTCCCTGTGTGTGTGGTGTTTCTTGTCTGACTCTGCCCTGTCCCTCCCTCACCCCAGCTCCATCTCTGTTGGGTGGTCCACATCTGGGGCAGGGATTTCTGTGGTACTCTTGCCCCTAAAAATATCTGCTGTGTAGGTATTCTTTGCATGGCAGCATCCTCTACCCAACAGCCCGTGTAGCCAACCAGCCCCTTCTCCCACTACCTGGTCTGTATCAGGCTCTTCTAGGGCTGTAGTTCAACCTGTGCTCTTGGTCCAAACCTCCACCTTGCAGGGCTTGGGCTACCAGCTATCTCCACCAAGCCATTCTTCACAGGCCTGCGTGTTCTGCCTTGCCAGTTTTCACTGTGTCCTTAGTGTGCCCAGATCTAAAGCTGGGGTCTGGCTCTTCACATCTCCTCTGTGAACTTACAGTTCACTTCAGGTTTCACAGTCATTTATATTAAAGTTGAAAGTTCAATGTTAGAACCCATGGTAGTTTAGAAACAAAAATCCCTGCATCTTTAGAAATATGAATCTGAGTCATTTACATTTATTGTGATTATCGATGCATTTGGATTTATTTCCTGTATGCTTTTTTGTTTTCTATTTACCATTATTACTTTTTCTTTCTTGATTATGCTAGACTGAGAGTTTTCTTTATTTCTCTGCACCACCATTTGAGAGCTAAATAAATGTCTTTGCTCTGTTTTTAACAGTTGCCTATAACATTTTTAACAAGTGACTCATTTTATATTTTTCACTTTCAGTTCCCTGCACAAAGAAGACAGAAATCTGGAAGTACTTTAACCTCTTTGCTTCCTATTCCTTTTCTCCCATGTCCTTAATCAGAATTTTATTACCTGTTATTTTTCAAATAAATCTGTTTATCAGGGGGCTGAGGATGTGGCTCATTGGTAGACTTTTTGCCTTACATGCACAGGGCACCGGGTTTGATCCCTAGCACCACACACACAAAAAATCTGTTTTATATTCATTTTTAATAGGGAAAAACTAATTTAGCCTGCTTTCTGCCTTATTAAAGTTCAACTGACTAACATGATTTGCTGATTTCTTTGTTTAATGAATTTTATTATGCTTCCTTTTGTTTAGCAGGTTCATTTTTCTTTTCCATTAAAGGTCATTCCTTAATAGCTAATTCAAGGGTCGGTGCCAATGGAATGCCAAATTTATCTTCATATAAGAAAAATCCCAAATCCCAGCCCCACCTCAGCTCAGCTGGCCCATTGTCTCTGATTGAGATTGTGTGTGCACATTGCTGTGTCATGAATGCATGGTGAGCAGCCTCAGTCCTTCTGTGTGTGTGTGGGTCCATGGCTGTCGACTTAGGCATAGAATTCTAGGTTGGGGTTGTTTTTCTTTAGAACTTTGAAACTATTATTTCAAGGCTTTTTGACACATTTGTACTGATGAGAACTCTGCTGCAAACCTTTGTCTCTTCCTGCTGTCATCGCTATGGTGTGTTTCCCCTCATGTTTCTCACCGTATATCCGTGTCTGGATTTCTTTTAAAGATCGAACCCTCTCCTTTCTCAGTAACTCCTTCAACTCAGGGACTCACTCTTCAGCTGAAGGCAATTTTCTGTTACTCGGTACCTAAATATCCTCATAGCCCGTTGTTTCTTTCTCTGTTGGGAACTCCTGTTATGTGCTGTGTCCTTTGCAGCTCTCCAGCAACCTTTCCTCTTTCTGACTAGCTTTTCATGTCTCCGTGCTGCCTTCTAAGTGACACCCTTAGGCTGTGCTGTGCATCAGCGATTCTCCCCTTAGCTATGTGTAGTATACGGATTACTCTGCCTGCTGACTTTCGTTGTTTCGTTGACTGTGTTTTTCAGGTTTTCCAAGTGGATCTTTCTTAAAACTGAACTTTCTGTTCCCTTGTAATGGTTGCCATTATTCCTATATTACTCAAGTTTTCTGCTATTTTATCGAGAATGAACTCTCCTCGGAGTTGGTTCTATTAACTGCTTCATAGCAATAGATTTTTATCAAATGTTTTACACTTTTATTTAAAATCCATCTTGCTTGAGAGTATGCTAAAGTCCTTGGGAAAATGTACTTAACTGTGTTACTACATAAAAATCATGAACAAGCACCAGTAAAAGATAAAGATACCACACTTCTCAGATAAAGAAATACAAATGGCAAATAAATACATGAGAAAATGTTCAACATCATTAGTCATTTGAGAAATGCAAATTAAAACAACATTGAGATTTCATCTTACCCCAGTGAGAACGGCTGTCATTAAGAAATCAACCCATAACAAATGCTGGTGAGGCTGTGGAGAAATAGAAACTCTTCTCCACTGCTGGTGGGAATGCAGATTGGTGAAACCACTGTGGAAATGGATTTGGCGATTCCTCAGCAAACTAGGTCTAGAGGTCCTATTCAACCCAGCTATTCCTCTTCTGGATATTTTCCTAGAAAATCTGAAAACATCATATCACAGTGATGTATATGCACCCATGTTCATAGCGGTACAATTCGTAATAGCTAAATCATGGAAGCAACCCAAATGTCCATCCACAGAGGACTGTATTAAAAAATTGTGCATTTTTATATAATGAAACATTATTACTCAGCTATAACGAAAGATAAACTTGAGGCTTTTATAGGTAAATGGTCACAACTGGACACCATACTTATGAGTGAAATAAATCAGACTTGCATGTGTAAGCAACATATTGTCTCACTAGTGCAAGAATCTGAAAGAGTGAATGAAAGCTAGGAGGTATGATAGACATTGTGAAATGAAAGGAAACTGCTCAAAAGTAAAAAAGCAACTGGGATGAGGGAAAAGAGAAAAGAAAGAAGGGGAAATTATTTATGTATGTATATACAGGATAGTTAACACGGTTGTACTACTAACGTTTATCGCTTTATTGAAAGGAACAGTTAATGATTAATTATTTCATCAGTTTTGCATGTCTATATTTGTTTTCCTGAGTAACCACTTTGAAGATATCAATATGTAATACAACAACCATTGTTAATTTCCTGTCACCTTGTCTGTAAGTCAGTATTGCTTATATTGTTCTGGTGCTCTTTTGTAAATGGATGTGTTTGTTAATATGCTTTTGTTCTTTTATTTTTAAAATAAAAAAAGATAAAGGCTAGTACTATACCTGATATCTTTGTAAGAGAAAGACAGAAAACATTTAACTACTCACAAGTATTCAACCTCACTGGTAGTACAGAAATGCAAATTTCACGAAGATAGCAATATTGCTTTTGCTCACTGAATCACAAAAAGCAAAACAGTGGCTCTTTTCCTGGTGGTAAAGTGTGGGTGAGACAGGTATCCCTCCCCTGCTCGCAAGAGCTTAACTTTTCGGGGCAGCAACTCAGCAGAGCAGTCAGGTTGTCCCTCCTGTGTATTGATCTTTGTATGTTACAGGTGTGAGCTGTGCCTGCGAGCCACCTGGTTTGTCTGCTGCCTTTTCCATGTGCTGATTAACTCACGATGTGTTTTGTTTCCAAAGAGTTTCCTGATGGTACAGAAGCTCCCAAATATAGAATTTTAAGCACATGGACTCATAACAAGGCAAAATATGTGTCCAAAGTAGGGTTTTGTGATAGTAAGACTGGGGACAACCATTTTTTATGTCTCTTTGTCCTTTTATGTGCTTTCCAAAGTTGCTACCATGGGCGTTATTACTGTAATTAATTTACAAAGTTTCCATGACAGGAATCAGCTCTTTGTCCCTAAATACTGTGGGTAGGTGGCTTCTCTGACCCTCCTTCAACAGAGATGCCCACTCTACTTCCACCTGCTGTCTACACCCATCCTGCCTGCACCTGACTCCTGACTCTCTTCTTGGGCTCCCTGGTCATTAGCTAATGCTTTTCTGGCTCCTTGGCAGCTCCAGCCATGCGGAAGTTCTCTGGTCTATACAGGAGAAATGTACTTGGTGATCTGGGTTAGTGATTTCAGTGTAAGAGCTCCCTTGCTCAACAGCAGTGGGTACAGTTTACTTTCTAATCCAAAACTTATGGCTGATCCTCCACTGAATGCTGCCCCCAAAAACCATTCAGCAATGTCTGGACTCCTTGCTGACTGTCACAGTGGGCACAGGGTTGTGTGTGTCACTGGCATCTACTGAGTGGAGGTCAGGATGCTCCTACCTATCAATCAAGGCAAGGACAGCCTCAAAATAAAGAGTTATGTGACTCTGAATGTCACTGGTGCTGAGGGCAAGACCCTGGCTTAGACATAAAAGTCATCAAAAGCTCTGGCTTATAGAACCCATAGGCTTTTATAATTGCTTTTCATTCTTTGGCACACAAAAAGTGCTGCTGTTGCCTTTTATGCCAATGCCTCACATTTAAACTGGTAGGTTACAAGTAACCTTTAAGCTTCCAAATATCTTTTGTTGATTAAAGAACTTATGAAACCACGAACTCTGATGATTACAGAAACGCTAGATTCTGAGGTGAACAGCAATAGAATGACAGCCTGGGAAGGTATGGTGGGTATCCATCAGCCCTTCCCGGACAGAATGATAACCAGCCTCTGGAGGGAAGATTCTGGAAGCCTGACCCGCAGGCCTGGGCACTCTGGTTCTGCCTGCTTGGCCCATCCCAGAGGAATCATCTGAGGGGATCCACCAAGTGGCTGCAAAGCCTGTTGTGCGGAAGATTCTCCTACATGGGCCAAGTGAAGACACATGTTCTGCCTTTGTTCAAAACAGTAACACATGAAAGTCTGCCTAATTTACATCATTTTGTATTTCCATTAGCAACGACATCTGCATGCAGCTATAAGCAGGCCGGAGAGGCCTTTGGCTCGGGCACTGGCCATGTTCCAGGGGGCAGGCAGAGCGATACCCAGCTGAGGAAAGGGCCCTTGGGGATCCGAGCCACACAGGTAGCCACTAGCCAGCCCTGTGACTCTGAGAGTCGTGCTTCATCTTTCTCTGCACCCCAGTTTCTTCATCTGCCCAGCGAGAGGAGGTGTCAGAGCCTCCCCTGGATTCTGGGTGCCCTGGGAATGCCAGGGTGTTAAGGCATTTCCCAACACTGACAAGGAGAACGCATCTATCAGGAGCGAGGGAAGCTTCAGGAGTGACCCTTTCACTGCCGCTTCCGCCTCTGATCTCGAAATGGGTTCAATATTCTTCCTACAGCTTAACCAACATGGTCTGACTCACGAGTTAATATGGGTTTATTTGGGATGATTTTAGAGGGAAAACGAGTTCAAAGAATCGTTTGATAGGAAATGAAACCAGAAGTTACTTGCATATGGATGTTGAAAATGAATTTATAAATAAAAGGTATGACAAATTTCTGTTCTACCCAGCATTTCTACAAGGGGGAAGAAAGAAATGGTTTAGAATAAAAGAGTTTTTGGGCTCTTCACATTTGGTTGTCGCATTTTTCTTTAATTAATAACTGTTTTTGGCCATTTTTCATCTGGTAAAGTAACCTAACCAGGAAACAATCAGGAAAACATTACTCAACATATTGCCCATAAATTAGAGCACAGCAGCTGAAGACATCTGAGTCTGGTTGTCCTTGATCTTTTCATGGACCATTAGGGATAATTTCCACAGGGGTCTTGCAGGTGGGGGAAGAAGCTGGAAATGCTAAAAATTTGAGTTAAAGCAAGAAGGCAGAGCAGGGAATTGGTTATGCTTTGACTGAGCGACAACATCTTCCCCCAGGATCAAGCTCAACTTCACCATCACACAGACACCCAGGGTACCGGCCGCCGACTTCTGCCGTCCTTCCTGATGCCAGGGACATGTGTGACTGTGCGCTGAGGCTGTGGACTGGGCCTTAGGCTCCCTGGGACTGTCTGGTGGCCGGTGGCTGGCAGCGCCAGATCTGCCCTGGGGCGCACATCTGCTGGGAGTGTGGTGGCCTGCACCCCGGATCAGGTGGGGTACAGCACCTTTGGCTTTAACAAGGATCCGGGTCTGGAGGTCAGAGTCAGAGGAGGCCAGAGAGGGACGGGCAAGAGAACATAGAAGAGACTCTGCTGCCCAAGGAGATCGTCAGCTCCCCTGTGAGCTGGCCAGGGCTGATGATGTCCAGCAAGGGCACAGGGACCTCAGTCACCTGGCTTTGAGGAACTGAGGCAGCGTGGAGGTGGGTTTTTTCCCAGCCAAACCTCTAGGTGGGGGCTGAGCCCATGGCCTGCTGGTTTCAGCCAGGGAGACCCTATGGGGAGAGTCCAGCCCCACTGTCCCTGCTTTCCACCTGCACAACAGGAAAGGCACCAGTGCAGTGCATGAGCTGCAGAGTGTGCCATTAGTTGTCATTAACAGTAAGAGCTGATTAGTGCCCCGTACAGGAGAGAACTGAACGTATGTTCTGATCTCTGAAATGGGAAGGAAACATGGTCACCTGCAGTTGTCTCCACCTCCCCAGAATCCTGGTGTCTTTGGGCCCAGCAGCTCCTTCCAGAGTGTGCTGTCTTCCCTCATGTCCTTCAAGTGCGCGCTGTCCTCAGAGGGTGGGGACAGCTCTGCACTGAAACAGGAGGAGGTTGACTCTGCTTCGGGAATGTGTCACAGTGGGACCGAGTCACTTCACTTAGGATCACAGATTGATCAGATGTCTGCACATGACTGGATTTGATGATGTCTGAGGTCTGAGAGGCTCGCAGGATCCCTCACAGGTTCATGACTGTCTACATCTCCCCTCCCCACCTGGGCTCTGTGTGGATGCTGTGAATGCTGAGGGCAGCTGTTTCTCACTCTGGACAGTGGTGGTGATGGCCTGTGCCTCACTCATCCCATACCTGGCGACCACACATGGAGCGAAGCCGGCTATTGTCCTTGCTAAGGAGCTGCAGGGCAGCCTGCAGAAGGAGGAGAGAGACTGCGCATGAGGCGGGGAGAGGAGGCTTTCTGCACGGGACTTGGAAAGAGGAAATGCAACAGGCCCTCTGGGCAGGGCTCGCCACTGCCTGAGGTGCGCTGAGGTCTCCCAGAGCTCCCAGCTGAAGTGTGCTGAGGGACAGGCGCAGGGACAGGTACGAAGCAGCAGGCACTGGAGAGTCTGACAGAGTCGTTCATGCTGGGTCCATCCATCCGACCTCCTACAGGAGACGCTCCTGCCCCCGAGGAACCCTCATAAGTGTGGGGCCCGGCCCTGGCCCTGGCCCACAACTACGCTTTGCCCCAGCGCCACCCCAGCCAAGCAAAAGAGGATCTGAGTGGACCTAGGTCCCCTAGTGCTTCGTGATTGTCACTGTGGAAGTAGTTTCTATTTTCCCCACACTTTTTTTTATCGTGGAAAAGTACACGTGACCTGAGACTTGCCCTCTTCACCATGTTCAGTTACACAGTGGTATTAAGCATGTCCTGTAGCCGTCACCAGCAGAACCATTTCATCCTCCCAACCTGAGGCTCTGTCCATTGGCTATGACTCCCTAGCCCTGTGCCATGGGGCGTGCCTGCCCTTATGGACCCAACCCCTCCAGGGACCATGTGCAGTGGAGGCCTGTGGCCAGTCCTCCTGTGGCCGGTCCTCCTGTGGCCGGTCCTCCTGTGGCCGGTTCTCCTGTGGCTGGTCCTCCTGTGGCCATCCTCCTGTGGCCGGTCCTCCTGTGGCTGGTCCTCCTGTGGCTGGTCCTCCTGTGGCCGGTCCTCCTGTGGCCATCCTCCTGTGGCCGGTCCTCCTGTGGCCGGTCCTCCTGTGGCTGGTCCTCTTATGGCCGGTCCTCCTGTGGCTGGTCTTCCTGTGGCTGGTCCTCTTGTGAGCGGCTTGTTTCACACTCTGCATCACGTCCTCTGGTCGGCCTCATGTCCTAGCTTGTGTCCAGATTCCCTGCTGCTCTGGGGTGGGGTCATGTTCTGCTTAACAGCCCTCATGGAAATGCACTCCTGAGCGGCTTCTACCTTTTGGCAATCATGACTAGGGCTGCTTGAGCTTGGTGTCTTCATCTTTGTTGAGCACTTGTTACAAAGTGCACAAATCTCAGGTGTGTAGTTCAGAGAACATTTCCAAAGTGAACGCTTCCATATAGCAGCCACCCAGATCAGGAGTGTAGCAGCACCCTCCCCACCTACCCATTTCCTGGATGTGCCCCCTGAGGCAACTGCCATCTTGACCTCTAATGCCACCTGCTGGCCATATCTTGCTTGCCCTTTCCTGGACACAATGCTGCATACAGTCCCTGTGCTCAGGCCTGTCTTCTCCCACCCAGTGTTAAAAGATCCATCTTGATGCAGCAGAAGATAGCAATTCAGTTCTTCTCCTTGGGCTGTAGTAACAATCCCAGGGGACACAGACATCTTTATTCATTGATTGCATGTTACGGTGGATATTTACTTTGTACCCAGATAGAGGCTATCCCTGAGAAAGCTGGAATGGACATTCTTATACATGTCTCTGGTGTCCACAAGCACTGATTTTGATTGTGTACTTACTGAGGAGTAGAATTGCTGGCTTATGAGTAAGTGGCTTCAGTGGATACTGCCAAATAGTTTTTCACAAGTGTTTTTCTATTTGTGCTCCTTTCTGGAATGTCCAAGATATCCCATTGTTTCTTTCTGTGACAACACTTGGTTTTGTCTTACTTTTAATTTTAGTGTCCTAAAATTTGGTGTTATCTCACTGTGATTCAAATTTTCACTTCCCTAAAAACTAAAGAGAGTGGGTACTTTTTCTTATTCCCATTGGCCACTGCATACCCTCTTTTGAAATGTATCTGCTCAAGTCTCTTGCCTACTTTTTAAATTGGTTGTTTCTTGTTTATTTATAAGAATTTTAAAAATATTTTCCGGATATAAGATCTTTGCTAGTTTTGTGTGTTCTAAATATTTCTCCCCATATTGTGTTGTTCAGATTCGTCACTATTTTAATTATTTTTTAATGAACAATACTTGTCAATTTGAATATAGTTCAATGTATGTTTTATCTTTGTGGCTAGCACTGTGTTTTGTGTTCTACTTAAGAAATACTTGTCTACTATTTACAATCTATGTGGAATTAATTTATTTGCATGATGTGAAGTACAGGATTAGACTCTTTTTACTCTGCATGAATATCTAGTTGACCAGTGCTATTTATCTAAAAGGGAAACCTTTGCCACTGTTGTGCAGAACTACTGTTGCCATATACCAAGTTTATGTGTATGGCTCAGTCTCTTTTGAGATTCTCTGTTCTGTCCCATTGGTACTTCAAAAAAAATCTGTCAGTGCAACTCTCTTAACCACTATACCTTTATTATATCCTGTGTGTAAGTCATCTAATTTTGTTTTTCACCAATGTTGTCTTGGCTATTTATAGCCCCTGGGTGAGCCATTGGCTTAGTCACCTTCCCATCCCCAGGGTACAACACCCGGTACTTACGATGTAAGGGAGGAGCAATTTGTTTTGGCTGATGGTTCTGAGAGGATGCAGTCCAGAGTCAGCCACCACGGCAGGAAGGGAGTGGAAGAAGCTTCTGGTGGAGGAAGGTGCTTACCCCATGGCAGCCAGGATGCAGAGAAGGGAGGCAGTGGGGAGGGAGCCAGACTCTTCCGCCTAAGTGTCTCAATAAAAGTGTATGGAGGTTTTGATCAGGATTGCATTGAACGTATAGGTCAAAGACGTGACACCTCTTACAATATGAATCCTTCAATCCACGAACATGGCATGTCTCTTCATCTATCTAGGACTTAATTTTGTTAAGAATTCAGGGGTCTTTGTAGGCATTTGAGGTTATTAAATGTTATGCAAATAGCGTTATTTTAGTTTGAACTCTGTTTCTCATATAGAGCGATACAATTAGTTTTGTTTACATTACAGTTAGTGATTTTGCTAAATTTGCACATTTGTTCTAATAGTTGAAAGCAACTACTAGACCATTTTTTCCTGTACATGCAGTCAGTTGCCTAAAATAATGCCAGTTTAATGTCTACACTTCTAATTTGTGCACCAGTGTTCCCCCTCACTCTCAAGAGAATGTGCTCTTGCTTGATTTGAACAGCTGGGATCTGGAACTACACTGTGGTACTGGAAGTGATGATCACAGACATCTTTACTTCAATATTTCAAAGTTTTCAGGATTTTATCATTAACTATAATGTCTACCATACTTTTTGTTGATTCCATTTATCAGACTAAGGACTCTAGTTTGCTATGAATTTTTTGAACTTGTATTTGATTTGCAAGTGCTTTTAACACATTTATGAGATGATTGTATAATTGTTCTTATTTAACCTTTATGGTGAATTACTAGTGTTTCATTCTTGGAAGAAATACAGTTATGATATTTTATTCTTCCTACATATTGACGGACTCTATTTACTAAAAGGTTGCTTGGTATTATTATTATTATTATTATTTTGGTACCGGGAATTGAACTCAGGATCTTGTGCTTGCCAGGCAGGTGCTGTGCCACTGAGCTATATCCCAGGCCCTAGCGTTTCGATCATGTTATGGTTTGTGTCTGGATGTTCCCCCAAAGCCTCATGCAGTCATGGGGTGGGCTTCTAGAGTTTATGACTGATTCTTGGGTGTGAGCGCTACACCTGCTCTGGGGCCAGCAGTCTGCATACAGCGTAAGGGAAGGAAAGAAGCTTGCTGCTCTTCTCTTTCCGCTCTAGCTGTTCCTGCTGTGCTCCACCAGCACGCGCTGTTGCGCGCTGCCTTGGAGCCAGCCACGTATGGACTGAAACCTCCACAGACTGTGAGCTAAATAAACCTTTTCTTCCTTAATTCTAGGTGTCCGTTTTTTGTCTCAGCAACGAGACGAGTAACTAGGACAGGTTCTATTAAAGTTTCTTCTAAAATAACAGTGCCTCCCAGGTGATGTGCGTCTGGGGAGGGTGTCGATTTCTGTGCTTCTACTTGCTCCCAGCTGTTGGTGATCATTGCATCCCACTGCTTCAGCCCTCTTCCTTTCTGTGTCTGCAAAGTTCTGTAATTCTGATTCTATTATTTCTTCTTCAGTTAGCACTTTGAATGCATCTTTGAAGAGAATTTCCTTTTATCAAATTTTCCTACTGTCTTTATTGAAAAGACATCATTTCCTTTCATTTATAATCTTCTAATGAGTTGATTTCTAGCATCCTTCAGTCCTGACCAATAAGACATTTTAGTAGTATAATTAAGAATTCATAGATCTAAGAATATTTGATGTGTTTCAGTTTATTTAAATCATTATTCTTACTTATATTCAAATAGTGCCATCTGTTTTTAAAATTTTTTGTCTTCTTGAGACAGTGTCTCACTATGCAGTTCAGGCTGTATTTGAACTCACTTTGTAGCCCAGGCTGGCCTCAAACTCACAACGATCCTCCTGCCTCAGACTTTTGAGTACTGGGATTACAGACATGCAGTGCCATACCTGGCCTTCTACCTTTGGCCAATAGATGCCTTTACAAATTGAGTCCTGAGCCCTCTGATAGGTCCTGGCTGTGCTTCCCGTCTTTCTATTTCAGTGGGATGACACACAACTCTGTTTTTCTCTGCTATCACTGACTCAGCCATTTCTCCTTGGTCCCTTTCAGTGGGAGGTGGCACAGAGAAGCAAAATCTAAGCTCAGAGAGTATTCTTGTTAGTGGGGTTTTCCTCACTAGTACATCTTTCCAATGGACAGAAGTGGGAAATAGCAACTTTTTAAAAAGTCAAAATATTAGCCTGGCATAATATACTTGTAATCCCAGAACTTTGGTAGGGTGAGGCAGGAGGGTTACAAGTTTGAACCCAGCCTAGTTAACCTAGTCACTTAATGAGACCCGTCTCCAAATAAAAATTTACAAAGGGCTCGGGATATAGTTTAGAATGAAGGCCCTGGGCACAATCCCCCTTCATAGAACACAAAATACTTTTTGATCTAAATAATTTTACCTCCAACTCAAATTTAGGACTATTATTTTTTCACTAAAGTGTGTATCTCCTTTTCCCAAAGTCCTCAAACCTGGTTCTCCACAACCCCAACACGAATTGTTCCCTTGCCTCACGCCACAGTGCACACCACAACCTGAGGGTAACACCACATTAGTTACCAGCGGTGTGGCCTCTGAGGGCAGCGTCATGCGTTTCTGTGTGCACGCACGCATGCACATCTCCGAGGACTTGCCTCCTGGGGCTGAGCAGTCCTCTCCGCGTTTAAGTGCCACGCTGGAGGTCTGCTCTCCTCTTTGATCATCCTCAGCCTGACACACGCCCGGGTTCATGGGCTTCATTTTGCCTTTTGGTTTTAGGGGTTGCTTCTTAATTGATTTGGGGTTATTTATACAGACGTGCATTACTTAGATGAGCCCTAAGTCAGAGCCACAAGCCAAGGTTATATTCAGAGCTATCCAGCTCCAAGCCCTGCCCTGACCCTCTTACTGTAGATACTTTTGTTCTAATGTATTTTTTCTTCCCATTTAGATGTATAAACAAGCACATATGTTTTCATATTTTTCCATTTTTTTTATAGGTGGTAACATACTGTGTTCACGGCAATGCAGATTCAAATCTTGGCTTTTACATGTAATGCCCTAGATGTCACCCCACCGCAGTAGGTAGAAGTATTTTATTGCCTTTGGTAGCCCTAGCAGTCTCTGTAGCAGAGACGACCACAGCTGACTCAACCTGTGCCCTTTGTGGCATCTCTAGCTGGTGTCCAGCCTTCTGCTGTTAGAGCCAGTGTCACGGTGATTTGTTTTACACATATGTGTTTCCCTGTTCTCCCTAGTGTCTCTTTTGGCTGTGTTTCCGGAGGCGGAACTGTTGGATCAGAGGAGAAATGAATATGCAATTTTGCTAAGTATTTTGGAATTCATCTCCACAGGAGAATTTACGTTTTGCCTTCTGATTGGCAAAGTATAAGGAGGGCAAACGCTCCTCCACAGCCTGGCCAGACGTGTTTCATCAGATTTTGAAAAATTCAACACATTTTCAAATTCAACAGTTTGATTGTTATGCTTTCAAAAATATCTGGGACATTGGATTTCAAATTCCTGTTACTTCTACCATAAAAGCAATGGGCAACTTGAACAGGAAGCTGATCATAGAAATGAACAAACTAATTAAAAGGAGAAGGCCTTAAAACATGAATTTATGAGAACGACACAGAGAAGGAGACGCGTTTCCAACTTCCCCCGAGGGTGGCACCAGCTCTTACCTCGTACCTCTGACGCTGAGACTGACCTTGTGGTTGGGCAGGCCGGAGGCTCCTCCTTCCCAGGGCACATGGCAGCCCTCTAGGCTGCTCATGGGGCCCCTGGGGTCCAGCCCTCACCTATGCAAGGCCCACTCACTGCTTTCTTTGGGAACCTGGCCTTGTGCCTCTGGATTCCTCCACCTGTCCACACCTCCTCTCATCCTCCCACCCCGGGCCCGTGGCCCCTGCCACACTGTCTCCTGATACCTTGCCCAGATTGGGGGGCCTGGAGCACCCAGTTGTGGGTGCTCAGAGTCAGGGACTGTCTTTCCGAGTGGGAGTTCCGCCAGCACTGATGTCCGTCTCCACCGTAGCGGTGCTAACCCCATCCGTCCCCTTCAACATTTTCACTTAAAACTCTCTACTCCGGTTTCCCCTTTACTTCCTGTCTAGTGTCAGGTTAAGGTTGTTAAATGAACTCGGGTTCATGGTGGAATATTTGGACAGTAAATGAAAGTATACAATTTCAGAAAAAAATAGATGAACACAACGCCCAGATGTGGTGGCCAGCATCTTGGCCTGTTTACTTCTGAGTATATTCTGTGCTTTAAGCATAACTGAGATCAGAATGCACATATACATTTCCCCTGCTTTTCTATCTATTGCCTCTTCTGAAAACACAAGGCTTTATTTATTAAGGGCCCTGTTCTCTTTCATAATTTCTTAATTATTTTTATTCGCTATTATTTCCTTCCTCTTATATTTTAAAATTAGGAATGTTTTATACCTTTCTAACTGTCCCAGTTGAGTGTGTAGATGACTTATGTTTATTGTTTTTACCCAAAACGAATTTCAGGGATTGGTTTTTCTTACCCTCAAAGTAATAGATTTTTAAAGTCAGAAAGTAGAGGGGGGCAAATCCAGGATAATTCCACTCACTAAGAAACAGCTGAGGGGTGTCTAGATGCTCTTTATGGTCAGTATACTCCCCCTCAACGTTCAGCTTCTGGTTTCACCTGCTATGTTTTGTGAACATTTCCTACACCAGTATATGTTTTCCTTCAACTATCATTTTTAATGGCTACATAGTATCTTACTGCATAGATCAAATTCACGTTTCTAGATGGTTTAATTGCTTCTCTGAACGCTTTCTCCTCAGAAATGCTCTTTCACTGTTAATGACCTTAGGATATATTTTCTGGCTGTGGCTTACATTTGGGAAGGAGAGAGATTCAGTTTCTAGAACTAGAATTCATGGGCTACAGCATGGTGTCCGCAGCAGGTGTGCGGCGTCCACTGCCCGTCGCACACATCGACCCGGGCAGCAGGGCTCTGCCTCCCACGCTTTCACCAGTGTGCACGTGCCTCGAAAGGGCTGGTTCGGTTTGAGTGGAAAACAGGGAATGTTCCTTTATTACTGGTAATAGTACAATTGCCCTGGTTTGTGTAGTGTATATTTATGCGCCCGTGTTCTTTGCTTGTTGTTTTAAGAAGGCTTTGCGTGTGAAGCCCATTAACAATGTGCAGACGCTGTTTCTACCGTGCCCTATACCTTTGCTCTTACTGATGGTACAGAGCTATTTTACATGTTTATGTAGATGAATCTATCAATTTTTCTCTTCTTAGTTTTTGCCTCTGGAGCCAGTCTTAAATTCTCCAGTCTATTTAATGGAAATACTATGCTATCGTTTCTCTTAGGACTTTCTGCCTTTGCTTCTCTGTAATTTTTAATGCAGTGTTTAATCATAGTTGTGATGATTTTAGCTTGAGACCTGTAACAGGGTTTATTTTTTTCACTTTTATTTTAAAAGTAAAAGAACAAAAACATATTAACAAACAGACACAAAGTAGCATAAGAATAGTACAATCAAAACTGAGTTACAGACAAGGTGACAGGGAATCAACAATGGTTGTTGCATTACATATTGATAACTCCGAAGTGTATACTCAGGAAGACAGATATAGACATGCAAAATTGATCAAACAAATAATCATCAACTATTCCTTACAATAAAGTGACCTAAGTCAGTAGTACAACTAAGTTAGATATGTTGCACATACATACATACTTACTTACATACATAGATAATTATCCCTTCCTTCCTTTTTCATTTTTTTATATAATTTTTTTTAAAGTGTGAGAGAAAAAGAACTACATCAACAAAAGGAAAAGAGGACAGCATTAACAGAGAGACACAAAGTAGCACAATATCTGTATAATCAAAATTGAATTACAGACAAAGCAACAGGAAACCAACAATAGTTGTTGCATTGCATATTGATAACTTCAAAGTGTATGCTCAGGAAAACACGTATAGGCATACATGATTGATCAAACAACCAGTCATCAACTATTCCTTACCATCAAGTGACATAAGACAATAGTAGAACCATGTTAGCCATCCTGCACATATGTATATACGTACATACATACATATATACATACATACATTTTTTGCCTCATTCTTTTCTCCTTTCCCTCATCCCATCTGTTCTTTGCTTTTGAACAGATTTCCTTCATGTCTCTTAGTTTATATTCCCACCCTCGGGTTCTTACACAAGTGACACAATACGGTGCTTGCACATGTACCTCTGATTTATTTCACTTATGAGTATGGTGTCTAATTGTGACCATTTGCCTACAAAGTCCCCAAATCTGTCCCTCTTTATAGCTGAGTAATAATCCATTATATAAAAATGCCACAGTTTTTTAATCCAGGCCTCTGTGGATGGACATTTGGGTTGTTTCCATGATTTAGCTATTACAAATTGCGCTGCTATAAACATGGGTGCACATATATCAGAGTGATATGATGTTTTCAGATCTTCCGGGAAAATACCCAGAAGGGGAACAGCCGGTTTGAATGGAACCTCTAGACCTAGTTTGCTGAGAAATCTCCAAACTGCTCTCCACAGTGGTTTCACCAGTCTGCAATCCCACCAGCAGTGCAGTAGAGTCCCTATTTCTCCACAGCCTCGCCAGCATTTGTTATTGGGTGATTTTTTAATACTGGCCAATCTTACTGGGGTGAAATGAAATCTCAATGTTATTTTTATTTGCATTTCTCGAATGACTAAAGATGTGGAACATTTTCTCTTATATTTATTTGCCATTTGTATTTCTTTATCTGAGAAGTGTGTATTATCTCAGATGCCCATTTCCGGATTGGGTCTTTGAATTTGGACAGGTACATGTTTTTTAATTCTTTGTATGTTCTAGATAGAAGACCTTTGTCTGAGGGACAGCCAGCTAGGATTTTTTCCCAATTTGTGGGTTTTCTTTTTACTTTGCTGGTGATTTCTTTAGATGTACAAAAACTTTTCAGTAGGATGAGGTCCCAGTTATTGATTCTTCGAAGTGTTTCCCTTGCAGTTTCATTTTTGTTCACGAATTCTCTGCCCACTCCTATGTCTTCAAGATTTTTACCTACTTTCTCTTCCAATAGATTTAGAGTTTCTGTTTTAATGTTGAGATCTGTGACCCATTTTGACCTGAGTTTGGTGCATGGTGATAGACTTGGGTCTATTTTCAGTTTTTGGCAAGAGGCAAGCCAGTTTTCCCAGCACCATTTATTAAACAGGAGTGAGTTTGGTTGATCCCTTTGTCAAATATTAGGTAGCTGAGTGGGTTTTTCATTATGGTTGCATCTTCCAGTCTGTTCCATTGATCCTCAGGTCTGTTTTCTAGCCAGTACCAGGTTGATTTTATTACAGTAGCTTTGTAGTATAATTTCAGGTCAAGTATTGTGATTCCACCTGACTTGTCCTTGCTGCCCAGGATTGCTTTTGCTATTCTGGGTCTCGTCTGGTTCCAGATGAATTTAAGGCATATTTTCTCTAGATCTGTGAGGTATGCTAATGGTAGTTTAGTGGGAATTGCATTGAATCTGTCCAACAGTTTTGGTAGTATGGCCATTTTCACAATGTTGGTTCTTCCTAACCATGAGCAGGGGATGTTTTCCCATTTACTGAAATCCTCTTCGATCTCTTTTTTCAGAGTGCTGTAGTTTCACTGAATAAATCTTTCACATTCTTTGTTAGATTGATTCCTAAATATTTCAATTTCTTGGATGATATTGTAAAAGGTGTGGTTTCCTCAGTTTCTCTCTCAGTCTGTTTGTTGTTCGTGTATAGGAGTGCTATTGATTTTTGGGTGTTGACTTTGTATCCGGCTACTCTGCTAAGTTTGTCAATTAATTCCAGGAGTTTTCTTGTGGAGTTTTTGGGGTCCTCCATGTATAGTATCATGTCATCTGCAAATAGTAATAATTTGAGTTCTTCCTTTCCTATCCTTATTCCTTTGATTTCTCTCTCTTGTCTAATTGTTCTGGCTAATGCATCCAGAACCATGTTGAATAGGAGTGGTGACAATGGACATCTTTGTCTTGTTCCTGACTTTAAAGTGAAAGTTTTCAGTTTTTGTGCATTTAGTATGATGTTGGCCATTGGTTTGTCATAGATGGCTTTGATCAGATTGAGGTAGAGGCCATCTATTCCTATTTTTTCTAGGGTTTTTTAACATGAATGTATGTTGGACTTTATCAAAAGCCTTTTCTGCATCTATTGAGATGATCATGTGGTTTTTATCTTTGGCTGTATTGATATGATGTATTAGATTAATTGATTTGCGAATATTGAACTATCCCTGCATTCCTGGGATAAATCCAACCTGGTCATGGTGTATAATTTTCCTTATGATTCGCTGTATTCTATTTGCTAGTATTTTGTTGAGTACCTTTGATTCTATGTTCATTAGAGAGATTGGCCTATAGTTCTCTTTCTTGGTTGGGTCTCTCTCTGGTTTTGGTAACAGTATAATACTTGCCTCCAGAAATGTATTAGGGAGAGTTGCTTCCTTTTGAATTTCATTGAAGAGTTTGAGGAGCATTGGCATTAAATCTTCTCTGAATGTTTTATAGAATTCTGCTGTGAATTCATCAGGGCCTGGGCTTCTCTTTGTTGGTAAGTTTTTAATGACATTTTCAATTTAATTAATTGATATTGGGTTGTTCAGGATATTTGAGTCTTCCTGATTCAGTTTTGGTAATTTGTACATTTCTAGGAATCTGTCCATTTCTTCTGAATTTTCTATCCTATGGGAGTAAAGATTTTCGAAGTTGGTATTAATGATCTTTTGGCTTTCTGTGGGATCTGTAGTGATTTCATTCTTTTCATTCCTTATTGCATGAATTTGAGATCTTCCCCTTCTTTTTTTGATAAGGTTGGCTAGGGGTTTATCAATTTTGTTTATTCTTTCGAAAAACCAGCTCTGTGATTCACTAATTTTTTGTAGAGTTTTCTTCATCTCAATTGCATTAATTTCTGCCCTGAGTTTTATAATCTCTTCCCTTCTTTGGGCTTTTGGTTTGGCTTGTTGCTCTTTTTCTAAAAGTTTGAGGTGTAACATTAGGTTATTTATTTGCTGTCTTTCTGTTTTCTTTATATATGAGTTCATCGCTATAAATTTCCCTCTGAGGACTGCTTTCATTGCATCCCACAGGTTCTGGTAGGTTGTATTTGCATTTTCATTTGTTTGCAGGTATTTTTTAATTTCTTCTTTAACTTCCTGTGTGACCCACTGGTTATTCAGGAGGTTGTTGTCTAATTTCCAAGTATTTATGTGGTTTTTGGAGTTCTCTTTGTCATTAATTTCCAATTTCATTGCACTGTGCTCACATAATATGCATGGGATAACTTCAGTTCTTTTGCATTTAGGTAGATATGCTCTATGGGCTAGAATATGGTCAATTTTAGAGAAAGACCCATGTGCAGCTGAGAAAAATGTGTGTTCTGATGTTGTGGGGTGGAACACTCTGTATACATCTACTAAGTCCATTTGTTCACACTTTTGGTTCAGATCTGTTATTTCTTTGCTGAGTTTCTGTCCAGTTGACCTGTCTCTTTGCATCAGAGGGGTGTTTAGGTCCCCTATTACAATAGTGTTGTTAATGATTTGATTTTTCACGTCTGTTAAGATTTGACTTGTAAAGTTTGGTACTCCATTATTTGGTGCAAAAATGTTTAGGATTGTTATCTCTTCCTCTTGCAGCTTTCCCCTAGCTAGTATGTAATGGCCTTCTTTATCTCTTTTGATTGTTTTTGGTTTGAAGTTTACATTTTCTGCAAACATAATAGCTACCCCTGCTTTTTTCTGGGAACCTGCTGCATGGAGAATTGTTTTCCATCCTTTAACTTTCAACCTGTGGATTTCATTTTGAGTAAAATGTGTTTCCTGTATACAGCATATCGTTGGATTGTGTTTCTTAATCCACTCTGCGAATCTCCTTCTCCTGGTGAATTGAGGCCATTTACATTAATGGTTATAATGGTTATATGTTGGCTTATTCTTATCATGCTATTTACTTGTTGTTGTTTTCCTACTTTTGCTATCTGTTTACTTGCTTGTTCTGTTTGAGAGTTCCTTTCTATTGTTGTTCTTGAGGTTGTGGTCACTTTTTTCTCTGTCTAGAATATCTTTTAGTGCCTTTTGCAATGCTGGTTTGGTACTCATGAAGTTCTTTAGTTGTTCTTTGTCATGGAAGTATTTTATTCCTCCATTGACTTTGAAGAATAGTTTTGCATGATACATCAGTCTGGGTTGGAAGTTGTTTTGTCTCAGAATCTGTAATACCTCGCTCCAAGCTCTTCTTGATTTCATGGTTTCCGTGGAGTAGTCTGCTGTGATTCTGATGGGCTTTCCTTTATAGGTGATCTGTTTCTTTAGCAGCTTTTAATATTGTGTTCTTTCGCTGGATGTCTGGGATCTTGACTATTATATGTCTGGGTGTGGCTTTATTTGGGTTATGGCTCGTTGGGGTTCTATATGCCTCGATTAACTGTACTTCAGTATCTTTTACCATGTTTTGGAAATTTTCTGCTATTATTTCAGCAAATATTCTTTTTATATCATTTGTGTTGTCTCCTGCTCTTTCACTGATTCCTGTTACTCGGATATTATTTCTTTTTGCCTCATCTTGCAGCTGTTGGATTGATTTTTCTTGGATCCTTGATGACTTTATGAGATCCTTCCTTTCACGCTCATTAGCTGCCATGCTGTCTTCAAGATCTGAAATTCTATCTTTGGCTTCATTTAAGCGGTTTTGCAAGCTTTCAATGGAAGTTTTTAATTCCTGGCAATCTCTTTGGACCTGTTTCATTTGTGGTTATTCATTCCTAAATTGCTCTTGTGATGTTTCCATTTGTTTCCTATTTTCTTCTATTCTTTTATCCATTTCTTCTCTATGTGTGTGGAACATTTTTTCCATTATAGTTTTCACTTCATTTTTTGTCTGAGAGATTATTTCTGCTTTAATCTCTTTTGTGGCCTGATGGAGTTCTTTGTTTACTACGGATGTGATCTTTTCCAAAATTGCAGGTATGTGACTTATTTCTGCTTTAATCTGTTGTATGGCTGATGGAGTTGTTTCGTTACTTCAGATGTAATTGTTTCAGAAATTGCAGGTATGTGGCTTATTTCTGCTTTAATCTCTCCTATGGCCTGATGGAGATGTTTCTTTATTTCAAATGCAATTGTCTCAGAACTTGCAGGTATGTGGCTTCCTAGTTCCCCTACATCATCGCATCCAAGATTTGTTCTGGGTGGGGTTGAGTTCTGAGACTGCGTTTTGTTCTTCTGTCTTCCCATTTTGGATATCAGATTCAAAATATTGAGCTATAAATTACCCAGGCAGCTCACCAGGCAAAGGTCCATTGTAAAGGCTGCTCCAATGGCCTCCTTCTCTTCGGGAGAATGTCCTTTAAGCTTTCTGCCAAGAGTTCCGCTCAAAAGGCCGCCCAGATGTTCCTTTGTGGGCCGAGCTCCTCCTCCACTCAGTGATCTGTTCGGGTCACCTGTAACAGGGTTTAAGTTTATGAGTTTATGAGTGTCACTGACCCAACCCCTGCAGTAACCCACATGTTCCCTGCTGATCTACAGGGTCGCACTGCGTGAGGCTTGAAAATGAAGAGCAAACTTGGGCCTGGCCTGGGGAGGCTCTGCAGAGGGTCGTCTCTTGGCTCAGGCTGCACATTCTGGCCAGGTAGGCTTTGCTCTGGGCTGGCAGAGCAGCCCCCAGGTGCCACATGATAGCTGGGTCAGCATTCAGGCCCTTGGGCATGGTTGGGGTGGCTCTGTGGGTCCTGGCTGCTGCCTTTTCATCCTCGGCCATGGCCAGTCTTCTCCTTATCACCAGTCCAGGTTTTGAGGGCAGGTCCAGTTGTCTCCCCTGTAGTCTAATCACCCAATGCACACCCATGCTGTTGGGCTCCCCTAGGGGCAGCTTCTGAGACAAAGATATGAGCACAAGTTACAGACTTCAGGGTGATTCTAGGACTCGCTGTGGTGTGATACAGGAAGGAATCTCTGGAGGGGAGCTCCAGGTAGTGGGGCATGCCCACTGAGGATGTCTGCTGGCTGGGTCCTGTGCATCAGAGCCAGCCCACCTGAGGGCAGAAACCAGGGTGTTAGTCTGCCCCTCTTGTCCTTCATCAGCAGAGGGCTGCTCCCGGGGCTTCCTGGATTTCCGTCCTGACTGTCCTGCAGAGAAAGCCTATGAGACAGACAGAGGCCCCTGTCATTGGAAGCCATGGGGTGGGGTGGCATATGAGGGCCACCAGCTGTGTCTCTGAGGGCCACCCCTTCTGAGCATCCCTGGCCACCTGAAGTCCGGGTCCCACAGCAAAGCTTTCAAGGTGGGTAACTGAAGACAGGCCGCATGTGGTGAGCAGCTCTGGACACCCTTAGCTAACCCTTCCACAGGACTTGAGCAGTTAGCCAGAAACCGAAGACTTCCTTCCTGCAAGAACTGGGGTGGCGCTGAGTTGCATAATCACTCCCTTCCTTACGGCTGTGGTCACTTCCCAGAACAGCAGTGAGGCGCACAGGGACAGTGGAGGGTGTGGGGCGAGGGCCGGGTCAGGCAGAGCAGTCAGCGCACACCTTGGCCATGTGGGCTGCTCCAGGGAGCTGGGAAAATGGCTCATTGTGTGACTCACTCCCGAGTCACAGCAATGTTTATTCTCATTTTCAGAGTCTTTAAACTCACAAATGCTTTCCTCCCACAAGCAAACAATTGCCATTTTTATTCTAAAAGCCCAGTCACATCTATCATCATTTTAATCTCTTACTACATGTTAATGAGATACATGCGTTTAATTTGGCTGAGGAGGAGAAGGAGCCTCAAGAAAAAAATCTGATTTTGGGTCTATTTCCTTTCTTGCTGCACAGGCAAATCCCAGATGCAATGAAGGGAGGCCACCCCATAATGACAAGTTTGTAAGCCAAGGATGCTGAGGAAGGAATTTGTACTTTGAATTCACTGGCTTTTCTTCAAGTATTAGGGTGGGGTGTTTGCATCTCATATTTTTCTGACAAGGCGGGTGATAAATTAGACCATAAACTAAGCTTGGTTGTTGTCGCTCTGCAGCAGTTACGTGGGATTCATTACGAGGGCCTGGGCTAGCTGCTCCTCTGGGGTCGGGAAGTGGGGGACAATGATCTCCAGAACTGGAGGGACTATGCCTCTACCTTTTCATTTGGCTCCAACTCAGGGCTCAGTGGGGTGACCCAAAGGTGCAGAATTAGGATTTCATTTCTGGCCATGGTGTTAGAGGCCAGACCAACCTGCGAAGGGAAGACCTTATTTCCAAAGGCCATTTCACCCTCCCTGCACTGTGCGCTTGAATCCTGCCCCACAGCACAGAGCCCTGGACTCTGGGTCATGCAGTAGCTGGGTGCCACAGTGCCGCTGGATATCTAGGCTGAGCAGGGTCGGTAGAACGTGGATTCCCCTGGTGCCCTGGCAGTTGCTCATGATGTTGGCTGCTGACTCAGAGGCAGCAGAGGCACCAGGGAACCCCTCACCATGGGGGACGAGGGTCCTCCTAGAAAGCAACAGGCATGGTACTCACCAAGGTCTGCCCGGCACCAGAGAGTGAGGGGGGCAATGGTGAGACTGGTGGGAGGGGTCGGGGAGGTTGCTGTGGGCCTTCGTCCTACGCCAGAACGGCAACCACCCCATTGTCTCTGGGTAGATTCTAACAGTGCTTTTGGTGTTGTGTGTATGGAGGTTCAGTGACATGTACGGGCTTGGGAAGCTGAGGAAGAAAGGTGTTTATATCCAGAGTGGAGCCTGACTCGGGAAGCTTTGGGTTGGAGACCAGGTCTGGGAAAACACCATGGACCTAAACTTGTGTTCAAGGACAGAGAGGTATGGGGCCCATGACTGCATAGTTCTGCAAATGGTGCTGACATTTTATGGTCTGTACTGCAGCTCACCAACGACATTGACTGCAGAACCCTAGCGTGTGAAGGGGAATAGGTGCCACATGGGGCCCTCAGCTCTCTCTGGCTCGGCCATTATGCCCTTGATGGTCAGAGGTTCTCTGCCTCCGCTCCTGAGGCCCCCACTGGCATGATTGGGTCAGCAGTGACTCTGTCCTGCCTGTCCTGGGCAGGATGGCCACACCCAGGCCTCCAGGGCCCTCCAGCTTCAACAGGGGGGCCGGCCTGGCTCATGCACAGAGAACTGAGGCTGCTCATGAGCGTTGTCAGACTCCTTCACTGTCTATTTTATATTAAAAAATAGAAATTTCATTGATTCATAAAACTTGAGGGGAAATAGCCATTGCAACACAATATTGGGGACAGATGTCTAATTCTAAAGCATGCAGACATGTGCTGCATTTTCCAACAAAGCAGGAGCCAGACACAGCTAGCAGCAGTCACCAGCCAGCAGTGCCGCTTCAGCACCTCCGCCCTGTGGCCACCGGCCCCACACGCCCCGATGGCTGGGCTCACTTCACTGGGCCTTGGAATGTGCAGGAGGCCGTGCACGGGAAATTCAGGGAACATCTGAGGCCAATCTTTTAGTGAAGCTGAAAGGCAAAGAGCACTGCCAAATCTTTCCTGGAAGCCAGCATTACCTGGATTCCAAAATCATCAGACAAGGACTCAACCCGAAAAGAAAACTACAAGACAGTCTCTTTGATAACATAGATGCAAAGATCCTCAACATGATACTGGCAAGTGGAGTGAGACAATTCATTAAAAAGATCATACATCATGACCAAGTAGGCTTAATCCCAAGGATACAAGGATGGTTCAACATACACAAATCAATAAGTATAATCCATTACAGAACAGAAATTAGGACAAAAATCACATGATTGTGTTGAAAGAGATGGGAAAAGCCTTTGACAAAAATCCAACATCTGCTCATGATAAAGAAAACTCTGATGAAAATAAGTATAGAAGGAACTTATCTCAATCTGATAAAAGCCATTTATGGCAAACCTACTGCCAACATCCTATTTAAGGGGGAAGAAAACCTCAAGACTTTCCCTCTAAAACCAGGAACCAGACAAAGGTGTCTACTATCCCCACTCTTGCTCAATATTGTACTCAAAACTTTAGCCAGAGCAATTAGGAAAGAGAAAGAAATAACAGGGACAGACATAAGAAAGGAAGAGGTCAAATTATCATTATTTGCAGATGATACAATCTTTTATGTGGAAGATGAAAAAAATTCTACCAAAAGACTCCTAGGACTATTAACCAAATTTAGCAAGACAGCAGGATGCAAAATCAACACACAAAAATCCATACCATTCCTGTGCACCAATAACAAAATCCACTGAAAAAATTAGGAAAACAATACCATTCATAATAGCTCCAAGAAAAATCAAATACTTAGTAATTAACTAAGAAAGCAAAAGACTTCTATGATGAAAACTATATACTCTGAAAAAAGGAGATTGAAGAGGACATCAGCAAATGGAAAGACATCCTGTTTCTGGATAGGCAGAACTAATACAGTCAAAATGGCCCACTTCCAAAACCAATATATAAGCCTAATGCAACCCCAATAGGAAATATCACAACTTTCTTCACAGAACTGGAGAAAACAATCCTAAAATTCATATGGAACCAGAAGAGACTCAGAATAGCAAATGCAACCCTGGGCAACCAGAGCAAAGTAGGGGGGCATCACAAGCCCAGATTTCAAGTTATACTACAAAGCTGTGTGATAAAAACAGCACGTACTGGCTCAAAAACAGACACATGGATGATCAATGAAATAGAACAGAGGATTAAGAGACAACCCCGGCACATTCAGCCATCTGATCTTTGATGAAGGAAACTAAAATATGCACTGGAGGAAAGATAAATGATAAATAAATGATTAATAAATGATGCTGGGAAAACTGGCTATCCACATGTAGAAGACTGAACCTAGACCCACATCTCTCACCATGTACTAAACTAAAGTCAAAGTGGGTCAAAGATCTAAATGTTAAAACAAAAACACTTAATATGCTGGGAGATAAAATAGCAAAAATTCTTGAAGACGTTAGTGTAGGCCAGGACTTTCTGATCAGAACTCCAATGGCACAAGAAATAACATCAAGAGTCAACAAAAGGGATTGTGTCAGATTGAGAAGCTTCTGCATAGCAGAAGAAACAACAGAGTGAAGAGACAACCTCTGGAGTGGGAAGAAGTTTTTGTCAGATACTTCTCAGACAGAGGACTAACATCTAGAACATACAAAGAGTTCAAAACAAATTAGACACCCTCAGAATAAAAGACCTGATAAAAATGGGCAACTGAAACAAATAGACATTTTTCAGAAGAAAAGGTACAAATAGCCAATAAGTACCTGAGAAAATATTCAGCATCACTGGCCATTAGAGAAATGCAAGTTAAAACAGCACTGAGATTCTGCCTTACCCCAGAAAGAGTGGCTATCATCAAGAAGTCTAACACAATAATAACAAACTCTGGTGAGGCTGCAGAGAAAAAGGAATGCTTCTGCATTGTTGATGGGAATGTAAACTAGTGCAATTATAGAAATCAGAGTGGAGAGATCTTAGAAAAAAAAAACCCTGAAACTAGAAATTCCATTTGATCCTGCTGATCCCCTTCTAAGTATCTTTCTGAAAGAGCTAATGAGGTTGTGTTGCAGTGACCCATGCACACCCGTGTTTATAGCAGCACAGCTCATAATAGTGAAAGCTTGGAAGCCTATGTGCCCGTCAGCAGATGAGTGGATAAAGAAAAGGTGGCATTTACACACAATGGAAAACTACTCTGCCATAAAGAAAGATACATGTGAGTCATTTGTAGGAAAGAGGATGCACCCCGAGACCACAATATTAAGTAAAATAAATCAGCCACACAAGGTTAAATACTTACGCTTTTGCTCACATGAGAAACCCAGATGTAAACAAACTGAAGGGTGAACTAAAAGACGTAATAGGAAGAAGAGAGACAGATCTTTCACAAAAAGGAAGGGACCAAGAGATGAGGGGTGTGAAGAGAAGTGAGACGTGTCATGCACACGCATCAGCTCTGCACAAGAAATGCAATTATGTACTGCGAACATGTACTAAAAAGCAGAAGAAAAAGCAGATCTCCAAAAAGAACTGATTTATGATCTGAAAAGTCAAGGGGAAAAGTTAAATGAAATTAGAGATGAAAAATTAAAGCAACCAAGGTGAAAAGAGTGGCGAGTCCAGTGGATGGAGGGGCCGTGGGAAGGGATGCTCCTGACAGGTCAGAGGTTGCTGTGGATTAAACTTCTACAGAGGGTACAAGGGCCCTTCTGGGCTGTCACACTGCAGAGTGGAGGACAAGCCTGGGATGTGTAGATTGACAAGAGGAGGCAAAGCGCTAGGAGGGATTTTAACAAAGAGAAGGAGAGAAGGTGGCATGCACTGCAGGGGAGAAGACTGGTCCAGCATCTGAGTGACTGGGGTCCCTGAGGAGCAGCTCGAGTCAAGGGGACAGGAAGGGCAGGCAGAAACGGGGTGGAAACCAAGGCTGCACACCTTGACATTCACCAGCGAGGCACTGGGATCTCAAGGAGAAGCAGCGGTCCTACAAAGGGACCCTTTCTACTTGGGCCACAAAGCAGTAAATCCAAGGAGAGGATCCCAGCAGACCCAGGCCTCCCCTGGCTCCTTCCGGATGCCTCCGTGCAGCCGCAGGGAGGTCACCTGCAGCCAGGTGTGCAGGAAGAGGCCAGAGGTGGCTGTGAGCCAGGCGTGGGGTCAGGAAGACTCATCTCTGTGAGACAGGGCATGGGGGTGGGACAAAGCAACATTTTTCTTCATTATTTGAGGATGATCTGACTTATTGTCTTTCCAGAGACAGCTTGAAAATACCAGCATGAATATGCATGCAAAAGGTGGCTGGGTGCAAAACAAAAATCCAGGAATCCATGGATTTTCTAGATATTCCAGCTGTCAGCGAAGCTCAGCTTATTCTTTGACACAGATACCCACATATGCATATGTGTGTACACATGTGTATACAAACACACACACATATATGCATATATATTTGGTAATTTTTCTGAAATTGGGATATCTTCACGGACATGCTATATATTAAATATTATGAACTCTTTTTCTGCAAAGTTGACACTGGCTTACTGACATATTTTCTAAGCAACATTGTCAACAGAAAACATACATTTCCCTTGTGAAAGCAACAGGGTCCCCAGAGGCAGAGCCCTCACCAGAGCATGATGAGCCTAGGTGGAGGAGACCCGGTAGGTGGCAGACAGCCAACCTCCTGGGCACTGAACACTGAACATGTCCTGGTGCTTCCAGGGAAGGTGTGTTAATACCTTCTGGATGCAGTCCCAGCTCATGTCCCCAAAGTCTATCCCTTTTTGTTTTTTTCTTTTGGTGGTGGTAGGGATTGAACCCAGGACATTTGCACTGAGCTACATCCCCAGCCCTTTTTTATTGTTTAGTCTGAGATGAAGTCTCTCTAACTGCCTAAATTGCCCAGTCTGGGCTTGAATTTGCCATCCTCCTGCCTCAGCCTGCTGGACTGATGGAGAAAAAATAGAAAAAATTCTATTTTTGGTGTTAAATTCACTCGGAAGAATGTGCGAGAATAACGAACTTGAAGGGTAACGATGTGAAGTATCCCCGAGCTCCAACTCTCAGGACATCTCAAGATGGGAATAACAAAAAGAACACAATGCTAATGGAAATAGAGTAACAGCAAAGAATAGGTCACTAAAAATGACTCAAGATATTCAAGCATTTATTACACGAAAAGAGATAATTAAATCCGTGTGGAAAAGACGGATTGTGCAATAAATGTTACTGGCATAGGTGGTTACAGTTCTTAAAAAAAAGAACTAGACTTGGATTCTTACCTCACAATGAAATAAATTCCAGATGGTTTAAGGAGATAAGTGTAACATAAATGAAATGGTGAAAGAATCTGAGGGACGCACTGGTGAATATTTTCGCCCTCTGGGGGTGAAAAAGGCCCTCTCAGCATAACACCTAAGTCGAAGCAGCTCGGAAAGGTTGTATTAATCTGCATAAAAACGTGGGCTGTCCTTGTGTGCCTGGGAAGCGCAGATGAAGTGCTGCCGCCACGGTGGTGGCCGCGGGACACGGGTGTGCTCTGGGCTGAGGCCGCACTGCTTCCGGGCCTCAGACACAGCCCCGCTTTCAACGCTCCTCGCTCCTCACAGCCCCGCGGGCAGTGATAGAGGCGCCCGCTGTGCCACGGGGGTCTGAGCGCACCTCAGCTGGTGAACAGGACGAGGACGAGGCTCAGGGTATCAGCAGTTTATAGAAGACGCAGGCATGGCAGACTGGAGGGGAGACCTCGTTCAAACCCACTGGTCACAGAGCCACGTGTGGCAGTGCATATCCTGAGCACAGCGCTCTGGGAGGCTGAGGCCGAGGATCCCAATTTCAAGCTACTCCTGGGCAACAGAGCTACTTACACCTTGTCTCAAAATAAAAGAGGCGGAGCTGTAGTTCACTGTGAAGACCTTGGGTTCCGTCTTCTGTATTGGGAAAAAATTCACTGACCAAGGAAGTAGACATTGAAACCAGCAACTGAATACTTTAGGGTTTCTTTGGAACCAGGAATCAAATCCGCGACCTCATGCTTGCCAGGCAGGCGCCATGCCCCTGAGCTACATACATGGCTCCATCTGAACACTCTGAGGCTCGAGGACAGAATTGTTGCCAGCTGAGGACAGGTGGCAGGGCCCTTACTCCCTTCCCCGCCCACCGAGGCCCTCTAGGGAGAAGGCTGTCTGGCTGGCAGGGAGGCTGGGACAAGCTGCTTAAACTTGTCCTTGGGGGTCAGTGTCCTTTCTCCCTGTGTGGCCAGGACGGGGGCCCTGTGTCCCTCGTGCTCCTGCTGTGATGATCTCAGGGTGGCTGCGGAGCCTGGCCTAGGCGCACACAGGGCGACGTAAGTGGCGGGGAGCCCGCATCAGTGAGCCATAGTGGGCTGCCTGTGTCTCTGGGAGCTCTCAGGTTCGTCGTCTGGGTCTTGTAGGCCAGGTCAAGCGGCCCCAGCTCTGGTTCCCAGCCGCTGCCCAGGAAGCTTGGAGGTCTGTTGCTCCCTGCTAAGCCTGGGGCCGCTGGTGGCCACGAGGCCTCCACTGGGCTGTGACACAGAAGGAGACCTGACAGCCGAGCTGTGGCTTCTGTGCCACTGGGGTTTGAGGGGCTCTTGGCTCCTCAGTGGGAAGAAGAGAAGGCGGTGAGAAACGAGGAGGAGCGCTGACCCCGGCCCCGCGTGGCCGGCACGTCCGAGAGCCCCGTGGCCTCGTGGCCTGTGTACTGACCGCCTGCAGAGAAGCGTGGGCAGGGCGGCTGCCCCCTTCTCTGTACCCACTCCCCGGCTGCCGCCGTCCACCCTGCCGCTGGGCCTGCTTCCCATTTCCTGTGCCTAAGCTGCGAGCTCTGCCTTATGTGGGCAGCATCCGCCTCCCCTGCCCCAACCCCTGGGGGCCCTGGGGCTGGCCTGCCACCTGCCCACTGGTCAGCATCCACGGCCTTGCCCTGGGTCCACCGCAGGCTCCTCCCTGCCTGGAAGGGGTTGTGACCTGTCTTAGGGCCCCTCTGAAGCAGACCTGGGAAGCGGGCTCACCGGACTTTCAGGGACCACCAGTGTGGTGGTGTGTGCCTGTAATCCCGGCACTGACAGGCTGAGGCAGGAAGATTGGCTTGAGTTCAAGGCCAGCTTGTGCTACATAATGACTTCAAGACCACCTTGTACCACATAGCAAGACCTAGTCTTAAAAAAAAAAGAGAGGGGGCAATCTGAAGATGCTCTGTTTTATGGGGGCTGGTACTTCACTCCAGGGAGGGTCCAAAAAAGGGACACATAGATCATATTTTCTCTCCCTGGACCTGCTCCTGGGATCCAGGGTATGGAGAGGCTACATCTGGAATCACGGCCCAGCTCCTCCTGCTCTGTGGTGGCAGGGTTTCCACCCAGAGCTGGCAGCCCAGCCCTTCCTGAGGGGGAGGGGGAGGGGAAAGCGATGGGGAAGGGAGGGGGAGGAGATGGGGAGAGGGAGGGAAAGATAGGAGGGGGCAGGGGGAGGAGAGGGGGGGGGAGTGGGGAGAGCACTCCATCACTCCATCCAGTCTGTTTGGCCCCGCTCCAGGGCCGTGGCCTTTGCTTATCTGTCTTTTAACGTGTGCTCGTCACACAGTCTTAGGTACCTTATTCAACGTCTCGCTCCTCTGCCCTGAACTCTCTGGCTTCCCGCCACTGCAGCCGAGCGATGACGTTTGGGGTGAGATGCTGGCTTCTCTGTGCTGCCTGGCATTTGCTTGGGGACAGGAGTGAGACTGCAGGTGGCGGCAGCTGCTCCTCCTCCCCCATCCCGCCTTCCCTCCAGCCCCCCATGGGCACAGCCAGGTTTATCGATTTGCAGTAGATTTTTATTTTGTAAGATCTCTTAGTAAAAAAATAGAGATGAGGAAAACAGATCTTTTGCAAAGGGAAGGGGACTGTGGTTGGAGGGAGAGATGCGAACAGAAGACAGGTCTGGCCAGCTCCCTGCGAATGCCGTTATGCACTGCAGATATGGTCTAATAAAATAAAAGTTTGAAAACAGAACAATTAACAGCCCAAGGTCATGTACTTACCCAGACCTGTGTTAACACCTTAGGTACAGGGCTTGAAACTCCCAAGGAAGCCCTCGGGGGACCTACTGGGGCTGGGCTTGTCCCACAGCTGAGTGTGTCAGGGTCAGGGCAGCAGACGGGAAAGAAAGCACAGAGCTGGACCTCACCTTCTCTGTGGAGCTGGGGAAGTTTTAGGGTCTCCTCCGGCGTCCTGTGTGAAGTCAGACCCTTCATATGTTCACAGGTCCTGCATGCCAGTGACAGGCATTTATATTCAAATGCTGGCCCCACTCAGTAACTCTGGGAAGAGAGACATTTCTGCTTTGGGACACACACTGCTCTCTCAGTGGTCTGTTGGAACCCCAAGACCGTGCATCTTGGCTCTTTCCTGCACTGACCCCTGTCCCACTCTCCTTAGCTGCCTCTGGTGGCCCACCCCGACCTCACATCAGTATCGCCGAGTTCTCACATCAGCATAAATGCTCCTGGAACTGTGGGCTTTTGGAAAAACAGATTGCTGTGAAGCTGACTTGTGTGTAGGCCAGGGAGGTGCAGACCTGGTGACTCCGTCCTGTGGGCGGCCACCCATCTTGGACACAAGTATTTCCATGAGGTGCATGGCAGAGGCGGAGCCTCTGTGCTTTCAGAGTGTTAGCATTTGGGACGCTGTCAGCTGGCTTCCTAGGGTTACAAAAATATAATAAGGAAGGAAGCATATTCTTCACCCAGATGGTCAGCCTCAAACTTTCAGCCTCACGATTTTAAAACTAGAAAATAAAAATTGCACAAATCTCATAATAGATGCATCGAGACAAATTTAAAATCTCAACCCTGGCCTCTTTCCACTGTGGGCGAGAGTAAAGCACAGATCTGCTCAGGGCTAGTCAGCTGTTCTCTAGGAGGTGTGGCCTCCTCAGCCGTTTTGGACTCTGAGGTGCTGGGGGCAGCCGCTGGGGCTCCTGGGACTCTGGTGAAGGAAACGGAAGCAGAGATGGAAGCCCCTCCTGGGCGTGCGCTGGTTCCCAGCAGAGCGCAGCGGCGTTGTCTCGCCACCTCTTACCCAGCTCCGTGGAAGCAGCAGTCCCTCCTGTGCACTGCCCACCAGCTCGGGGGACCTCTGCTGTCCTCCCCGGCATCTGCTGCTGCTGTGACCTGAGAGGCCCTCTCGGTGCGGGGGCACAGCCTGGAAGGAGGCTGCAGCGGGCAGGATGAGCTGGCGAGGACGTATTGGAGCCCCCTCCCTTCCTGCCCTCTGTTCTCCTCCCTGCGGCGTGCAGCTCTGCCTCCTGCATGGATGGACAGCCAGCCGTGTGGGTGCCGACACCTGCCACAGTGTGGGGGAGGCCCTGGGAGCCTGCTTGCACGCTGTGTCCCCTCTGCCTGGGCTTGTGGATGTCACCTCCAGCTGGCATCTGTTGCCTTTCCTTGGTGCTCTGCCTGAATCTCGGAGCTGAGATGCTGGGGCCTTATCTGCCCTCAGCTGCTGTGGGCATGGACCCAACTTCCTCAGCTGGGTGTGACTGGCTCTGCGAATGAAAGCCTGGACACCCGGCAGGGCCAGCTTGGCTTCTCCTATCCCCTCACTGGCCTGTCCTGGAGAAGCTGTTAAGTAGACACTGCAGGGGAATCCTGTCTCAGGCTGCATCATGCACAGAGCCTCCTGTGTGGCCTCTGTCCTGCAGCGATGCAAATCACGATTTGGCCCTGTCCTGTCCCAGGGCCCTGTCCATTCCTCTCACTGCACCTTCCAGCATCTTTGCCACCTGTGGTCCATCCCCTGCCTGCCATAGGAGAGGCCCATGCTGCCTCCTAGATGACCCCCAGGGTGCCTTCACTCTCAGGTCCCTTGACTTCAAACATGGCTCCTGGCACTTTTTAGCAGGTGTGTTTTAGAGGAGAATAACATACAAACGTGCCTCGATTTTTGATGGGCTGCATCCTCATAAACCCACAGTGAGTAGGAAATACTGTAAGCTGCATTGAATGCCCTGCACCCCCAACCATCTTAGCTTCCCTGGGGCCCTCTGTGCGCCTGGGACTTACATCACCACCAGATGCAAAGTCCATCTTGAAACAATGCGCTGAGTAGCTCATGTCTTGTCATTGAATACCCATGGGTGGACAGTGCCACAGTCCTGATCTCTCGCCTCATGACCTGGGACTGCCTGGCATCCAGAGAGAGGATTGCAGTGCATGTCACTGGCCCAGATCAGCTGAGAATCCTAATTTGGACCATCACAGTCAGCAGCCACCTGTGAGTGTTTCCCTCTGGTTCCCCTGCACCTGCTGCACCTGCTGCACCTGCACGGCAGGCTGCAGTGAGCGGGGCATGATGCCGAGGGCCTGTCACTTGGGTGTTCACCCCTAGTGGTCCCACCTCAATGATCAGGTCCTGGAGCCTGGGTCTCTGGGGTCCCTTCTGCTGGTGGTATTTCCCAGCATCATACAGTACCTCTCAAGCCATGTGTAAACCCTGCCATGTTGCAGGGCAGGGTAATGGGCGATGCGAAGGTCCCGGCTCCATGTCCCCTGTGCATCCTCTCACTTTCAGAAGCATGGCAAATAGTCACTGTTGGCTCTGGGGCCCCAGACGTGGAGCCTGGGAGAGCATAACCATGCCGCTAAGGGTGATGGTGTCACCGGTCTACCCTTAAGTCAGGGGTCCAAGTTTTGATGGGGAGCTGGGTCCCAGAAACATCTAGGTAGCCAGGAGGGACTGGGGGAACCAGCATTTGGGGGAGGCTGGAGGGAAGCTGGGAGGACCTCCTATGTACTTTTTTTTGCAAAATCTGCCTTCAGTTGGATTCTGTTTCTGTAAAAATAAAAGAAATTCATTATAATGTTAGCAAAAAAAAAAAAAAAAAAAGCCTTCCAGTAGGGCTGCATAAAAGGAGCGTGGGGAGAAGGAAGAGGAAAGCACACAGCGAAGCAGTGGCCGCACACATGTGGCTCCAGCCACAGCTGTGGAGCAGAGGGGACTCTAGGTGGGGACACCAGAGGGGAAAGGAACTGGGTGGGCAGGGCTCTGGGGATGGACCGCGTCCTGGCTGGGAGGTGCCTGGGTCAAGTGCACACCATCTACACAGCCTGCAGGGAGCACACTCCCTCCCTCCCTCTCTAGCTGCTCTCATTCTGAAGGGAGCCCTTGGCACAGGGGCCCTAGCCCCACCCCACTGGAAGTACCAACTGCACCCAAGATGCTCACACCACACCACCACACTGTCACCTCATCCTGTGCTCAGGTCCTCACTGCAGCCCCCACGTCCTACTCCTAGGCTACCATGCTTCTTCCAGAGTGGTCTTTCACAGAAACCACTGGAAGTGCCCATTCTGGGCTGCCGTGGGAGACTCTGCACTGCCATCTTGGCCTGCCAGGTGCTCTGATCTGGCTCAAACCCATGTACTATCCACGTGAGTTGCCATCCTTCCCTAAACAGCCCAGCAGAATGAACCCCAAGGGCTAAGCCCTGGAGCACTGGGTGCCACCCACTGCTCCCTGGGAAAGGAAACTCACCAGGACAGGGTGGGGCATGGCAAGTCCCACTGTCAGAGTCTGTTGGTCCAAAGAAACCAGATACAATAGGTGACTTTAGCTCAGCCCTGTGTCCAGTGGCGTGGCTCTATCTTCAGAGAGCCTGGCGGGGTAAGTGGCACCAAGCATCTGTGGGCTGACTTAAGTCCCTGTTGTGCCTGAATCTTTCCAAGTCCTAATGTAAAGTGCCTTCGCAACTCCCTCTCCCTACCCTAGATGTGTACACAGGAAGCACGCACCAATACCCCTGTCCCTGCACAGGCAGGGAATCTTCCTGATGAACACAACACTCAAGTTCAGATGTGCCCTGCTTCCTGGAGGTGGTGCTCAACCTCAGGTGTCTCCAGGACACCTCTCAGCTGTACCTGGCAGCTTTTGGGGTACACCCCATCTTGGGACTGGTGCACTCAGCTCAGCCTATGTGGTCAGATGGGTTTCTGAGTCTGGGGCAGGGGAGGCAGGGTCCCCTGTGCATGGATGGAGCTCTCCTTGAGTGGTGCTGGCTGGGTGCTGTGGGCACATCAGGCCCTTGTGACCTACAGAATGGCCAGGTGCCCCAAGTAGATGGCTTCATGATGTCATGGAAGGGTTACGAGGTCTGATGAAAATGTGATATATGTTTAAAATTTAAACATTATTACAGTAAAAGACATGTTGCCCCGAATCCCCCTCAAAATACTGCCTCCAACACACTCATCCCATCAGCCTTGCCACCCTTGGCCGCAGCTCTGGAAGACCTCTTTCCGGGTCTTTGTCCCTCCTTCCATGCTCTCCTCTGTCCTCTGAGGTTTCTTCTGCAGTTCAGGTGACATTGTTTTCACTAAGCTTCCAAAAGCAGCAAAGCAGCTCATTTGCACCATTGCCTAGAGCCTTGCCAGTGATGGCCAAGGAGATCGCTCCCCTGTGATAAGCCTTCCCTTGGCCAACTGGCGTTCCACCACCCCGAGTCCCGTACCCTCGGGACCCAGTCCCAGTGTCCTTGGCTGCCCCTGCTGTGGTGGCACTAAGTGTTGGCTCCCTGCGAGATCATCACCCTGTCCTCTGAGGAGACTCAGCTCAGTCCCGGTGGCTCATGAGGAGACAAGCCCAGTCTGATGACCGGGCTATAGTACCCCATGAAGCCATCCTGACATTTCCAGTTTAAATCAGGTCCATAGAAGTCCTAACCTTCCTGGTCTCTCATCTGTGTCCTCTTTTGGAAAATCTTAATTCCTGCCAATCCCACACCTTTGATTTACCTGACAATACCAGTACATACCAAGAGTTTGTGAAGGTCCATTCCTAGACTGCCTCCAGCAGTGGCTAAATAGACTAAGGTTTGGGTAATTCTTTTTGTTCTTAGTATACACCCCAACAGTGCTTCTTTCTATTTTTTTCCAAATTTATTTTAAAATTTTCTCATATAGGTTTTGCACATTTTTGTTACCTTTCCCTAAGTAAGCTAATGTTGTTGTTGTTATTGCTATTTTTTGCATTGTTTCCTGATTGTTATGTACGTTCAACAAGTGTATTAATTTTGTCTGACACATGGAGGAATCTTTCATCAGTTGTGTTTGCTTTATTGTTGATTCTCTGTGTGTTTTCTAAGCTTGTAACCATATCACCTGCAGAGATGGTTGTTTTACGTCTTTGCTGATACGCACACTTGTGGCTACTTCCCCATGGTGTGGCCGAATACCTCAGAGCTCAGCCTTGTCCAGGAGCTGGAGGTCATTCTTGCTGACTCTCTGATTGTAGGACATCTCATCCAGTGTTTGTTCAGTAAGTAGACTGCTGCTTTTCCATACAAATTTTTTGAAAGTCGTTTTTCTTTCTCTGTGTCTGGAACAATTTAAGTAGTATTAAAATTATCTGGTCTTCACAAGTCAGGAGGAATTCTGGGCATGACCACCTGTCTGGGCCTGCTGCTTCCTTGATAACCTGCGTTGCCTCTGTACGGTGCTTGGTTTCAGCGCCCTGCCTCTATGAGGGGTGGAATGGTTTGGATGAACGTCTCCCACGTCCCTGAGGTGAAGCCAAGGTCACTGTGGTTGCGCCACTGGAAGATGGTGGAACCTCTGGGGAGGGACCTGGTGGGAGACCCTGAAGTCCCTGCGTGCTGTGCTCCCCGAGACTGTGGAACTCGATCTCTTCCTCTTGCTTCCTGGCCATGAAGTGAGTGCTTTGCGCACCACACACTTCCTGCTCTGCTGTCCAGCAGCCCACGGACCCAGGATGGGACCCTCCATAGCGATAAGGCGAATAAACCCCTCCTCAGGTAAGTTAATAATTTCGGGTGGTTCATTGCAGTTAGGGAAAACTGAGTAAGACAAGGGTTAATTGTGATCAGCCATATATTCCTGGGCGTGGGGACTTTGAGTTTCCAAATTTGCATAGGTTTTACAAAGTGGTTTTGTTTTTTTTTAAATTCTTTTACTTGAGTGTTTTTTTTTTTTCATTCTTGTCATTTCTTATTTTGTGTGTTTTTGGTTCCACCCTTCTTCATGATTAGGTTAGCCTGTGGTTTGCCTTCTTTTTTGTTAAACAACTGGTATTTTAATTTATTAGTTCCATTGTTTTTTATTTTTCCTACTAATTAATTTTGGCTTTTATCTTTATTATTTCCTTCTTTCTGCTTTCTTTTAGATTACTTTGTTTTTCTGGCTAATTGGATAGAATATTTAATCTACTTCCTTTTGTTGTTTTTAGTGATTTATGCATTAAACTGTAAACTTTCTTCTGATTACAACTTTAATTTTATCCTATTGATTTCACTGTAGTTTCTCCATCATCAGCATTTATATGAAATTCTGCAATTTAGGTTTATTTTTGCCCCTTGACTCTAGAGTTTGTAGTTGATAGGTTTTTCTAATTGCTTAGCAGAAGAGCCTTTTTGTTATTAATTCTTAGTTTTGTTTCATAATGAACAGAAAATATTGTTTGTATTAAATCTACTTTCTAGGATTTGCCGAGATTTGTTTTGTAGCCTGAAATATGGTCACTCTCCTGCAAAGTTCGGAGTGTACGTGCACTTTCTGTTAGTGGCACCAGGTCTTTGTGGGTGACGTCTGAGCTGGGCACCACGTAGGGTGTGAGCAACTGTATGGTTAGTTGTTCCCTTGACGCATCTCAAATGGGGAGCAGCCGGTGTCACTCAGGCCAGCCTTTCGTTTGTGTTCCTGTCTTGTTGTTTGTCATGTCTTCTGGAGCACAGATACGTAAATCGTAGTCTTCTTTCTGCCTGGTGGCACTTAGCATTATAAACGGCCTTTTCCCCCTTGCTTAATGCTTGTTTTATACCTGAATTCCATCTTACCTTATGCTGAGGACTCAGCCTGTGCTTTCTTTCTGTTTGTGTATCTCATCTTAGTTTCAGCTTTTCTCAGTCCCTTTTTGCATGTCTGTCATGCAGCGTAGGACTGGACTTTGCGTGGTGAGCTATTCTTCAAATATTTCCCTTCTAGTTAGTGAATTAA
Organism: Dinomys branickii; assembly: GCA_004027595.1. Lineage (NCBI taxonomy): Eukaryota > Metazoa > Chordata > Mammalia > Rodentia > Dinomyidae > Dinomys > Dinomys branickii. The sequence continues at coordinate 2,929 of PVLD010017278.1, read as the reverse complement.
GCTCTTTTAGCTTATTGCTATGACCAAACTGTTTGGCTCCAACTCTGTCATATTATTTAGTATATATTTACTATGTATAGTATTTTTGTATTTATTTAAACTCTCTTACCATGTTGTTTATTTTCTGTTGTTCTTTTTCTTTTTGTGTTTTTTAAGAATGGTATTTAGGAAGGATGGTATTTTCATATAACTTAATGGGTACTTTTAAATTTAAAGATTTACAATATTTATATTACTACATTAAATACCTTCCCATGTCCTTAGTTCTTCCCTCTTGTATTTATTTAGCTGTCTGTTTGGTTTGTTGGTCCTAAATGAGGCTTTTGACTCCCGCCTATTAACACTTATTTTCACCAGCAAGTCAGTTCATGTCTTTCCGCTCCTCATCACCTTCCATTTTTCCTGCCTTATTGAAGTATATAACTTTTTTGCACTATTTCCTGCTCTTACTGCCCCTGCTTTGGGTTGATTTTTTAAACCTACAGGTCATCCATAAACCTGGAAATGGAGACACACTTTGACTTTTGCTGATGGAGCATCCTTGAAAACATTTGCATATGTCTGTTTACGTGTTTTCCAATTTTATGAAAATCTGTGTGTGATTCAACACACCCTGCACTTGCTGAGGTCAAACACTTTGTTTTTCCTTTTCTTTCTGGGGAACCCACATTTTTTCAGCACAGCCTTTATGTGCTTTTATTTACCTGTGCTTTGGCTTCTCTGTGTTTCTGTCTGATATTTTTCCTCCTCTTTAAGCTAATTCTCTCTTTAACCATGCCTGCTCTGCTTTTAAATTCATCTTTATGTCTTTATGTTGATTGTATTTAATGCACTTTTAAAAGATGTGCAAGTTTTTTTGGCAAGATTTCCCACTTTATATTTTGTTCACTTATCAGAGATAATTATTTTTAAGCTTATGCCTGGTAATCCCATTATCTGAATCCCCTTTGGGTCCATTTCTTCTGTCTGTTGTTTCTCTTGGCTTCTCTCTCATTTATTTTCTTCTGTCTTCTTGTAAGTCTGGTCATTTTTTAACTGATTGCTAGATGTGGCATATGAAAAACTGAGAATATAACTGAGGTCTAGGATATTGTCTCTAGACAGGATCTACACTTAATTCTAGAAAGTGGCTAGAGCATTTGCTGTCCCTGAACACCTTGGTCCTGTCCGGTTTGAGATGGGACTGGGTGCAGGAGTGGTTTAATGCTTGCTCACCCATGCTTTGCAATCCTTGGATTTCCCAGGAACTCCCTCTGTGGTGGTCGCCCATTCCTTGCTTATTCCTGGGAATCTGGGTCCTGCTCAGCTTCCTGCCCTTTCTTCTGGAATGGATACAGGACCCTGGAGAGATTCTGGGCTCTCTGCATTCCTTTATTTTCCTGGCTCTGTGCCTTACAGTGTTTCTTTGCTTTCCTAGCTGCCTGGTGTCAACAGCTTTCTTCTGTCCAGCCCTTCTACTTTTTCTTAGCTGAAGCGTTGGCAAGAATCACCCATTCTCTCATTCCTAGAGGTGAAACTTCTGATTCATTTTCATGCTATTTGGCATTTTCCAGTTTTTCTAGAGTAAACACATTTCCTTTGTGATTGTACAGAATTAACATGCTGAGGAGGAGCAGCGAGAGGTAGAGGAGGCAGCAGCAGGGAGAAGTTGGTGAGATCCTCTGTTCATTGTACACCGTGTTTCATCAGAGAAACACAGTGTGGGTCCCCAGGGAACCTCTTGTTCTCCTCGCTCCACTCTGGGTCTCTGCCCGTTGGTGCTGCGGGAGGAAGCAGAGCGACAGGGTGAGGAGAGATGCCCAAGAATGTGCACTGGCTGCTCTGTGAGCCAGATGTCTACACTGCTGCCCGGATTGTGCACCAGGAGCCTCATGACTCTCTGAATGTGAGCCCAAAGTTTGCGTGCAGGGACTGCACGCTGCAGCCATTGAGTGCACTGAATTGTTTTTTAAAATAAATATTTTGAGTATTTCTTTTTTATGTATCTAGAGCTTTCACCCCTCTTTCTATTTAGCTTACTTTTTGCTCTCTAGCTTTTGGATCAGCCGAAAAGCCCATATAAATTTACAACACTAATAGCGTAGAACACTGTGATATTTTGCAACTTGAAGCCAAGTTAAACATATGGCCATTTTAATGTTATTTTGTTGAAAACCTTTTTGGGAATGCCTTTTATTTGCATTTAGGCAGGTCTAATTATAGATGGATTTTTAGCTTGCGTGTTGAGTGCATGATTTTGTAGGTCTGAGCGAACGGGAATGGGTTAGATCTCTCCCACGGGGGAAGGCAAATCCTTGGCTGTGCTGGAATTTGTAAAATATTAACTATTGCTCTGGTAATATTAGTCATTCTCGTGGGCTTCCAAATACCTTACTTTTAGCACATTTCTATTACAGGAGGACTTCATGTGCATAGGAAACAGATCGCCTCAACCTTCATATGTATTAGCAACTTAAGTTAGTGTCTAAGTCTCCGCAGTGTGTCCTGCACTGCCTTTGTTGTGCGAGAGGTAACTGGACATGGTGTGGGGATGGACCGGCTCATCGTGGGCTCCCAGCACTCCTGGTGTCTGCTTCTGTAGTGCTGCTGTTGGAAACCCTGCACTGCTTCCTCCAGTGGCCTAGAAGAGTGGAGCAAAGTTCTCGGCACTTTTTCTGATACCACAGTCTTATATCGTATGAAATTATAAGTCTGAGAAACTTTCCTAGGAGAACTTTGGTGCCAAAGATAGGGCATAGGATGGGAAGCTGGCGTAGAAAGCCTATGACTGTTGTCACCTGGATCGTTATAGGGCGTAGGATGGGAAGCTGGCGTAGAAAGCCTATGACTGTTGTCACCTGGATCGTTATAGGGCATAGGATGGGAAGCTAGCGTAGAAAGCCTATGACTGTTGTCACCTGGATCGTAGGGCATAGGATGGGAAGCTGGC
>PVLD010017277.1:0-42382 GCA_004027595.1 Dinomys branickii | reverse complement strand
AGAAATGTAATGGTCAATTCACTAGAAAGTAACAAATAACTAAATAAATTTTATGAGAGGGTAGGCAGCAGAGAGAGAACCTCCCGGAGGAATGCCACTCAGACAAAGGAATATAGGAATATAGCAACATGTGAAGGACAGAAGGGAAAGAGGTTGGTATCCTGAACTCAGGAAGGATCTGAAATGGGAACTGAAGCCCTCAGAAAGACTAAGCAAAATCCCTGCTGGAGGAAAGGATCGGAGATCCCCCTGGCGCAGTCAGGGGGAGAGGAGAAGGAGGCAGTCACTGCTCCAAGCACACCCATGGCCCGTGTCCTTGTTCCGGCATTCACAACTTCAGCTTCGGAGGCCCACGCTCACGGAAGCCTCCCAACTCAGCCAGAGGAGAGTGGAGTTCCGAGAGCTGGTCCAGGGCTGGAGAGAGGAGGGCGCAGCCAGGAAAGGAGGCAATGGCAGTCGGAAGCAGTTGTTGAACCCAGTGTGAGAATGAGAGGTTGCGACAGCCAGCCACTGGGGCAGAGTCCCCACCCTGCAGCAACCTTCCTAATCAGTGCCTGAAGAGAATCAATGCAACTAGTACACAGCCAACCACACCTGGCTCTGCGCTTGCCTCGAGGCCGTGGCCCCCTGCCTCTCTGCTGGGTGAGCAGCAACTGGCAGAGAGCAGCAGGGAACCTCAGTGGTGAGCCCCAGCGGCTCCCAGGGATCTGGCCCAGAAGTAGACGGGGGCTTCAGCACCAGAGTGGGAGGGAGATGCATATGGAGGTGGATCGCATGGTTCCGCACCCTTCTCACTCCAACATTGGGCAGGAAGCATGAGCTGAGTTGCTGGAACTCAGCTCCCACCCTGAACTCTCTCTGGGAGCACCTTGAGTCTCGGCGGCTTGAGTAAGCACTGCCTGTAACTGGCAACAATGGGATGAATCCACAGTCTTCAGGACTCACCACAAACTATTAATGTGAGCACCAAGAGGGTCTCCTTACAGCTTGCACATATGAACCTTGCATGAACCCATAGCAACAAATTAGATGAAAAGCAGCAGACCGGGAGTCTGAAAAACAACAACATACTCTATACAGCAGACCCGAGAAAATCCTCCAACTGTATTCTAGAACTAATCTTTAAACTCAGTTCATTTTTTTTTTTTTTTTTGCGGTACTGGGGATCGAACTCAGGACCCTGCACTTGCTAGGCAAGCACTTATTCCACTGAGCTATATCCCCAGCCCTAAACCCAGTTCATACCCTGAACTAACACAGTGAAAACGGGCCGGGGAGATTTCAAGCCCTTATACCAAGCATCGTAAGTTCGTCCAATGTCCAGCTTCAAGAGGTGGGGGAACAGTAATACTGGAGATCAGGAGGAGGGAGGAGGAGAAGAAAGGGCCATTGGCATCAAGGCAACAGGACAGAGCCGAAAAGGTCACCGAGGGCACCCCAACGGGGGCACGTGCCCCGCAGCTGCTCCGCTGTGGGCCCCGCTGAGGGTGCCCCACTGACTTGACCCGCCCCCACCCATAGCACAGAGACGGGGCGGAGCCAGGTGGTCCGCTGTGAGCATATGTGCTTTTCCACCTCTGAGCATGGCAGTTTGTATATACCCATGTATGCCATAGTATAGTCTGAGGTAGCTATATCTCTTCCCAAGGCAAAAGTCCAAGGGTATAGATAAACCCAGGAATACAGTTATTATCACAGGGAAGATGGCTGATTGAGTGGTAGGGCAATGGAGATGAGGGAGAAGAAAATTGAATGATCAAATGGGCCATCATCTGTGTAACTGAGTAACATGTGAAGGTAACATTATGTAGGACAGCATCCAGAGCTAATTCCCTTCTACATTCTCTGTAATTTGTATTTCCTCAATCGTTTTGTATTAACAGAAGTGAAGATAACTTTCTGTTATGCAGCATCCAGTACTGATTCCCTACTATCTTCTCTATAATTTGGTATTTGCTTTAATGTTTGTGTGTTAACTAGTGTGAAGATGACATTATGTAATACAGCATCCAGTGCTAATTCCCTGCTATGTTCTGTATAATTTTGTATTTTCGATATTGTTTATGGCTTGTTCTGGTTCGTATGTCTCCATTCTTTTGTCTTTAAAATAAAAAAAAAAAAAGAAAAAAAAAAGTCAAATGTCATTGTTCACGGGACTCTGCTCCTGTGTGTGCCACCTCTTCTTGATCACAGAAATCACCCAGGAGGCTCACTTCATAAAGGACTACTTGCTGTTCTCAAGTGCTTCTACAGGGCACTGTGACATACCTGGTCTTGCTTTCCCCAGATGATCAGCGTGGGGACCTTAATCTTGTCCATGTTCTGATGCAGACAGTGTCTGGACTTCTCACTGATGATTTCTAAAAACACTTGCAGACAAGGAAAACACAGTGAGTGTGTGGGGGCTTGCGCCTGAGGGCATGAAGGACAGGGGATAGCATGGTCAAGTCCAGGCCACCACAGCCTCTCTTTGGGGGCCCAGAAAACATCAAAGTTGCAGGTTTCAGAAAGAAAAGATGGTGCCCTAAAGCTTCCCTTATACCAAGTTCCAACCAGAAAGAGGGCTACTTACACTTCCGGTAGAAGCTGTTGTGAGGGATACGAACATCAACAAGGCCTTGCAGGATCTGAGGACAAACAGCCCAAAGTCAGATAGAGAAGGTTCACTCTCCCAGGCCCCTTGCAGCTCTTGGACAACCAAGGGCAACGAAATCTATCATGTACTGCATCTGTCAAAGGCCAATGCTAATGCATTTTCAGGATGTCTTAATCTGTAACTGGGAGATAGGCTCTAAAAGGCCTTAAAAAAAAAAAAAAACTGGAGGAGGAACATGGGTGGAGGGACAGGTGAAACCAGAGGATCCCTGCAGCATGTAAAGTGACAACCACTTGCTCTTGACAAAGTCTCTGCTTCACTTTAAACACAATCAGGATAAACATAATATCAAGGAATTATTCACTGATATCCAAATGTAGAACAAAGTATGTTTTAAAAATAGAACAGCAGGGGATGACTGGGGTTTATTATATAATGAAGAAAAAACTAGAGAGGGGCCAGGGACAGAGCTCGGCAGCACACATGCCTGCCTGGCAGGCGTAAGGTCCTAAGCTGAATTCCCAGTACAAAAAAAAAACAAAACAAGCTACTGAGAAAGTTCTGGGGAGGGTCCCACAGTGCTTTGTTTTGTTTCGGTCTTTTGAGACAGGGCAGCCCAGGCTGGCTTCAAATTCTTTATCCTGCTGCAGGCTCCCCAGTGCTGGGATTGCAGGTGTGCGCCACCCCGCCTGGCTTCCAGAGCACTTTCTGGTTTGATACCAAGTTTGCCTTTCCTGCTGAGGGCCAGTGAGGGCATCGGCCGAAACCCAGGCTACACACCCAAAGATGTGTCTTTCAATGCTTGCCCTGTCTCAGAACTCTCAGGCAGAGTACAGAAATCACATGAGCAGCTGTCACTTCTTGTATTCACCTGGGAATTGATCTACACCGCTTCAATGCCCTGTCAGGAGCCCTGTGGGTTAACTGAAGTTGGAAGACTCAGCCATGCTGCTTTGGGCTACAGCGACCTTCCGGAACATGACTAGAATGGGGCCGGCTCTCGAAGTGGAAGCACAGAAGTGAGACAACAACATCTGCTGAGCGATGCTGTGCTCAGCATGAGCCTTGTACCCATGTGTCGTCCACAGTGCACCCCTCCATCCTGCACCTCTGCTTGAGTGATGATGGGCACACCTGTCCTTCCTGTTTCCGACTCACACGTGTGGACTACTCATCCTGCGTTCCTCAGCCCATCCACCCTGCGTCCCTGTATTATCCAGGCATCCTCCCTCCCACACAGCCAATCACTCTGCCACCCATTCTCTCCCACAGGCCGACATCATCTGTGCACACACATGGACCAATTCATGCTTCCACATATCCTGAATCTATCCTGAGTCACCGAGGCATTCTATCATCCACCCAATCTAGACCTGGGACTTCTTCCCCTGCTAAACTCAGGGGACAGAATAGCCCATTAAGGCGAAGCCCCTCACCTTACAGAGCTCAGAGTAAAAAAAAAAAAAAAAAAAAAAAAGAGCTCAGAGTAGAAGACAGACCAGAAACCAGAGCCACTATGCAAGATGGCCCTGAAGTGTTGGGTGCTCATGGTCTCCTGGGAACGGCTGTGGGAGCTCCCATTTATTTTCTCTCGGTGCTTTCCTATCCCCAACTACTCAAAACTTAAGAGTCTTCTAAAACACTGGCCACACAATTCTGGAAGAGATCAGGATTCCAGAGGCAGAACACACCACAGAACCAGCTTCTGACTGCTTCCTCGGGACAAGCCATGCCGAGAGGCTGCATCGCATTTTCCACGGCTGAACAGAACTCTTTCTCCCGCCCCCTGGGAAGACCCACCCCACCATCAAGTAGGCAAGGTCTGCGCCTACAATGAAGGGAAGCAGTTTGTAGTCACGGGGCCTTGGCTATGGACTTTGCTCTCCTGGTCCCGTCTTGGTGTCCTTGCTCCTGGGACACAGTACCTGACACGCACAACCTGCAGGGAGCAAGGTGTGTTCTGGCTCAGGCTGCAGCCCGCGGTTGGTCAGCTCAGGACGGAAAGAGCATGGCAGAGGGGCACCGCGGGGTAAAGTTGCGCGTGTCAGGGTGGCCAGGAAGCAGGCAATGAGAGGAGCCAGTAGGGGACGTGTGCCCTTCCGGTCACGCCCACAGTGACCTGCCTTCTCCCTACCACACCCCCCACTGCCTCGTCCCTCAGTCACCCTCCCAGAGCCCTGCTGAGCACAGGTGGCCCTCGGGGACATGCTCCATCTGAGCCCCACCCAGCCTCTACTTCTCCCCAAATGCGCTCATTCCGTCCAACTTCCTCCACCAGTAGCTCTCGCGCTACAGCTTCAGGCCAACTTCCCTCAACGCTGCCAACCGACAACCTACCTGATGCCTTCACCTCACATATCCATGAAGCTCTTATGCGGCCTTCAAGCCTGCCCACCTCTCCTCTCCTACTCAGAGAATGCTACCTTTATGTACTCGGTTCCTCAACAACTGCAAGCCACTTGGGATTGCTGGGCCCCCACTTCCGATCCCCCCCCCCCGTCAGTCCTGTCCCCTCTTCCTCCGGGTACACCATAGCTCTCTCCTCTCCACTGCTGCCTCAGTAGTCCACAGCATCGTCTGTCTCCAAGTCATAACAGATTTCTGTTTCCATTTATCCGCGCCCCCACAACCCTGCAGAGTCTGCTAATGTCCTTAGAAAAACACTGGGCTCCTTCTCATAATGATGAGGACCAGGCCTGCAGTCCCCAGGTGGGTCTTGGGAGTGTGCGGCCATACCACGTTCATCACCGTACCCAATGTCACTTGCCTTTTCACACAGTCTCTCAAAAGCGTGCTGCTGCTCAGGGCCGGCATCACACAGATGATGCCAGCTCTTCAATGGCTGATGGAATCAGTGCTTTCACAGACATGAAGAAACACAGCCCCCATAAGTAAAAGTCTCAACTTTTATGAGTGAAAAATGTTCCTAAGCACTGTCCCTCCTTTGGTACCAGAGATTGAACCCAGTACTGTGACAATGACAACATCCCCAGCACCTGTTTTTCTGAAACAGAATCTAAGGTGCCCGGGCTGGGCTTGAACTAGCAACACTCTCAGAGTGCGGGATTCTAGGCGTACACTGCCACGTGCACACTGTCATGTGCACCTGAGACTTTCTTTTTAACTGGCAATGTGATGTAGCCCCACCCACTTTCTGACTTCCTCTCAAGCCCCTCTCTCCCTCACTCTCTCCCTTACCCTCCAGGCCTGAGACCCGGCCCCTTCCACTGTCTTGACTTTGTGCACCTCTCACTTCTGCACATACTGTCCCCTCACGCAGGGGGTCAGAGCCACCCCTGGCTGCCTGCTTTTTAATCACCGTATCATCTCTGTGTCCTCTCAAAAACGTATTTTAATTTGTAATTTTTTGTTTACTTGTTAATTGTCTGTCTCCTGCACTAGACTGATCTGCCCAGGGACCTTCTCTGTGTTTCATGTTTACAATTATGTCCAGCAAAGCCTGACACATCACAGGCACCCTGCAAGTATGTGTGAAATGAATAAATGCAAAAGGCCAGGTGTGGTGGCGCACGCCTGTAGCCCCAGCATTTGGGAGGCTGAGGCAGGAGGATCACTGTGGGTTTAGAGGCGAGCCTGGGGTACAAAGTGAGTGCAAGGCCAACCTGAACTGTCTCAAGGACAAGAAAAAGGAAAGAATAAATAGAAGAGGACGTGATGGGGCTGAGGTTAGATTCAGCAGGGAATACACACGGAGCTGGCACCCAAGTGCCCGGCAGAGGCAGATGTGCAGCTGCTGAGACAGTCACCTGCTGGGGCACCTTGAAGCGGACATAGGAGCAGAGCTGGAGCATTTCGCTCATCTCTTCTGGGGTGGACGGGATCAAGGGAATCTTCTCTATGGCTTCTTGTTCCTGCAGCTCTTTGAGCCGCTGTACAAACTGATTGTCAGTTGAATACTGCAGGCCTGTGGGATTCAAACCAAAACAGCTTGACAGTACATCTATCTTCTAACAACCCTCATTTTATATAAGGAACTTCTAATAACAGCCCCAAACTAATACATTTCAGGTTTCTTTCACCAGATTTCTTTTTAACTGGTACTGCTGTATTTCCTTAAAGTCAAAACCATGCTTAGAGGATACAAAAATCCTTCAAAATATGTATTTTTATGCTGGTTACTTATTCTGTAGCCTATGGACCAGCAGCTTTTGGAGCCCACAAGAATCCTGCCCTAGCCTACCGGAATGCTGAGATTATAGGCATGCTTTCATAAGGTTATTATGGAAATTAAGACCATATAAAGACCTTAGCAATTGAGAGCTCAATGCATGCTGAATGTTAACATCCACATTGTAGCTCAAAATATCTATGTGCTTCAAAGCACTACGCACATTTTAACCACCCACCTCCAATTCTGTGTGGAACAGGTGTTGGTTCCACACTTTAAGTCAGTCTGGGGATAATTCTGAGTATACAACCATTGCTTGGTCAGAGTCATCACTAAAACACTGCATATTTCTAAAGTTCGCAACAAAAGAGGATTTTAAAGACAGTAACAGCAGATACTGGCCCCCTGCGTCATTATAGGGTCATGCCCTCTGCGCTCTGGTCACACACAGGATGCTCTTGCTTCAGCACTCACCAGCGGGACACACCAGACTCAGGCTGGAGATGTCTGACGGGTAGTAAGCAGCGTACACTCCGGCCACATGGCCCCCCATCGAGGTGCCCACAAGGTGAAAGGGTTTTTTGTTCAGCTTAAGGCACTCTACAAACTAGGATGGGAAATGAGAAGGAGCAAGGTTATCAGCAAGACAATGGCAGTGGTGGGTGATCACCCAGTAGAGACTCAGGGAGCGTTAAGCTTGGCCATGGGCCGCGGGAAATACTGTGGGCAGAAACGGCCTGAGACTCTGCTGCGCCCATTACTGAAACAGGCCTATGGTAAGCCTGTGCTTCCCGTCACTGGGCACAAGTGACTGAGGGGGTATTCATAAATATAAAACCAACAGGGGTTCCCCTAAGCCGCAAGTTGGCCAGCTTTTCCAGGAAGGTGCAGAGGAACTGTTTTCTGCCATGGGGTTGCATGTTTCCTGTTGCAACCACTCCTTTCCACCATTATGCAGCAAGATACTACCTAGGTGAGTGACTGGTCTGCATTCTAATTATACAGTTAACAAAAACAGTGCTTGTTCCATTCAACCCAGCCATAACCCTTCTTGGTATCTTCCCCAAAGAATGAAAAGTATCGTACCACACCGATATCGCTGTGTATTGCTATACCACCGCGATACACGGCACCCATGTTTATAGCAGCACAGTCTGTAATAGCTAAATCTTGGAAACAGTCAAAATGCCTATCAACCGGTAAATGGATAAAGATATATTTTTTAATATAATGGAATACTACTCTGCCATAAAGAAGGATAAACTTGGGCTGGGGATATAGCTCAGCAGCACAGTGCCTGCCTGGTAAGCGCAAGGTGGGAAGTTCAACATCCAGTAGCAAAAAAAAAAAAAAAAAAAGATAAAATTGAGACTTCGAGTTGGGCATGGTGGTGCATGCCTGTAATCTCAGCACTTGCGAGGCTGAGGCAGAAGGATCATTGCAAGTTTGAGGCTAGCCTGGGCTACAAAATGACTAAGACCATCCTGAACTCCATAGTGAGACCTTGTCTCACCAAAAAACCACCCCCAAAACAAAAAACTCTTGAGACATTTCCAGCTAAATGGATGTACCTTGTGACCACACTCTGAAATAAATCAGACAGACATGTTTAAATACCACATTGTCTCTCTGATGTGAGAAGCTGAAAGAATAAATAAGGACCAAAATGTTTAACAGATACTGGGAAATGGGAAGAAAAGGTTCAAATAAGGAGGGGAACAAGGGAGGAAGGAGGAAGAGGAAAGGAAAGAAGGGACAAGAAAAAAACAACACAAGGAAAAAAAACGGAAACAAAGCTTTTGCAAATAAGTAGGGAAAAGGGACTGAAGAGGGGGAGGGGCGCGGGGAAAAAAGAACCGCCAAGATACACCACACACAGGCACAAATTCCCTATGATGAATGTAATCATTATGGATATCTAAAATGTACCAATAAACATTTTTCTAAGAAAGGCCAGAAAGCCCAAGGGCCATAGTTAAATGACTCCTGCCCTCTTTGACAGCCTGCCCTGTCCACCCACCCACCCACTCATGTAACTTTTTTAAAAAATACATCTATTATGTACAAGGAAAGAGGATCCACAGCTGAGGATATAGCAAAAGACCAAAGAAATAAGGTTCCTGACTTCATTAAAATATGTGGGTCAGTGGAGATGGCAGGCACTATCAAACACACACCATCTGGGAAAAATACCTCATGTTAACCTGAAAGAGAAGAGCTACTAATTTCTGAAATGGACATGGGCTCCCACGACCTGGAAAGCCCAGCTAGAGAGAGCTGGAGATGGATGCTGAAATGCAACAAAATGTAAAGCACGCTCTCCCTACCATGCAGCTGGTAAGAGAAAAAATAGACCTCCCAAGAGGCAAATGGTCTTGAGGAATTCTCAACTCCCTTTTTTTTTTCTTTTTTTGGCCTTGAACTCACAATCGTCCTCCTGCCTCAGCCTCCCAAGTGCTGGGATTACAGGCATGCGCCATCACACCCGGCTGTGAACTCCCTTTTCCAGGAGCTGAGAAAAGGCCTAGACTGTGTGTCTTCACAGGCAAGTGCAGGAGGCTTAGAGAGCGCAGTCTGTCCTAAGCTCTGGCCCTCTGCAGCTGACCTAGGACAGCGTCAGGCTGCCATGTTACGAGGCAGCGCCTCTGGACAGAACATGCAGCAGGCTGCTCACGAGTCAGGGTGGAAGCTCTTGCCTGCCCACCAGCTCTGAGCATGCAATGGTGGGCAAGACCCAGGCAGGGCAGTTGTGGAGGGTCTTCCTACTTACCTGATGGATCCTCCTGACCTGGCCGTCTATGGACAGGTCGTCCAGGGAGGAGCGGGTGGTGCCTTCGTGTCCTGGCATGTCCACACAGACCAAGTGCAGGTTCTTTGGGAGGAACTGATGACACACAGGCCCCGACAGTCAGTACCCGCTGTGCAAAAGGTGCCTGCCCACTTTTCTGGCCAGGACGCCCTGCTTACCAAGTGACCTGGAAAGCCACCCCTGGGGTTCTGTGGCCCTGGGCCTCCTCCACTTTTACCCAGTTAAGTGCATAAGCAGTGCTGGTAGCCTCCTGGGCTACAGATCCCAGAGACTAACACACATATGAAAAGAGGCGCTCTCTCTCTTTCTCCCTCCCACCCACCCCCCCGTCTCTCTTCCGCATCCCTCCTCCTCTTCCATAAGACAGCTAACTTTTATCTAGAACGGATGATTCTATTTTCCCAGAGCCCTGGCCAGCTTCAGAGCCAACAGGAGAAATGCTTTCCCCTAAACCATGTTTTGTTTTATTTTTTGAGACAGGGTCTCACTGGTCCTTTTTTCTTTCCTTCTTTTTTTTTTGTCTTTTTGAGATAGGGTCTCACTCTGCAGTTCAGGCTGGCCTTGAGCTCACATTGTAGCCCAGGCTGGCCTCAAACTCTGAACGATCCTCCTGCCTCAGCTTCCCAAGTGTTGGGATTACAGGCGTGCGCCACCACACACAGCCTCTCACTCGTCTTGAATTCTCTATGTAGCACAGGCTGGCCTTGAACTCTTTGCCTCAGCCTCCTAAGTGCTGGGATTACAGGTGTGTGCCACCATACCCAGCTTCCCCGAAACTGTGTCTGATCAACCTATGCTGGTTTCAATTGTTCTTTCTTTTTCTAATTCTTGAGATGATTGTTATCTTACACCACCTTTTACCATATTGAGTTTCCCACTTTTAAGTGGGAAGCAAAAACATCAGTTGTAACAAACAAATATTCAATCACAGAGAAGGGGAGGTGGCAACAGAGGTGGGGGGGAGGCATGAAGATGAATGTCCTCCTAGTGGCATTTGGGAATAAGAACACAAGTAACTGGAGGACGTGTGTAAGCATCTTCCTCGGGGCGTGCAAAATACCTGGAACCCCTCAGTTATGGTCAAGGACACCCCTTCCAAGACTTCTGCCAGCCCCAGTGTTCTCTAGCTGGGCAGTCTTAACAAGCACAACAAGCACACCGGGACAAAAAGTAACTTGGACAATTATTCCAGAAGGCTGCCAGGTCAAGACTGTTTCTCTAAATGGCTAAGGGAGAAAGCAGATTCAGGCATGGTGGCACACGCCTATAATCCACACACTACAGGAAGCTGAGGCAGAAGAATGGCAAGTTTGAGCCTAGCCTGTGCCACTTGGTAACTTAGGGAGACCCTCCCTCCAAATAAAAAGTGTTTGAAAAAGGGCCAGAGATCAGCTCAGTGTGAAGGCTCTGGTTCAATCTGCATGGCAGGGCCCAGGGTGGTGGTGGGGAGTGGGCGGAGGTAACAGGAGCGAGAAAGGGGAAGGCGTGAAAAGAAGGGTACGAGGGGAAGAGAAGACTCCTGGAGGGTAACGAACGAAGGCTTGTTAAACGCTCGGTCTTGGCGACCGTGGCAGCTCTGAGCTGAAGCTGCAGCAGGAACAGGAACGTCCACTAAAACGAGGTGAAAAGACTTCTAAGACACAGATTTTACAGATAACATTCAACTCAGTCAATTCTCTCTGATAGGATAATTTGAATAAACTTACTACACTGTGTTAGTTTTAAGACTGAACTTGAACTGTGCTTCTGAGCTCCCCCTGCTTTCCACCGTGGCTGGGACATGCACACAGAAGCCCTGTCCTTCTAAGGGAGAAATGGCAAACCGCACCTTGACCACACTGAGCCACATGTCCTTGTGCGCAGAGAAGCCATGGAGCATGAGGATGGAGGGCCTGTGCCCTGCCCTGCCCCGGAAGGAGTAACAGAACTGATAGTCTTCGTGGTGCACGTAGCGAACTTGCATGCCCAGTGTCCTCCGCCAGTACCTGGGGAACAAACGCAAAACAAAGGCAGCACGTTCCTGCAAGCGGCTCTGAGGGACACATTTTCTCTCCGGATGGCCCACTTCATGGCGAGTCAAACACTTTTCCCGGTTCTTGGCCTCTAGGAGCCTCCCAGGTCTTCACTGTCAGGAAGCACTAAGAAGGATTTTTGGTGGTACTGAGGACTGAACCCAGGTTCCTGGCACTGAGCTACATCCTCAGTCTTTTTTTTTAAACAGTCTTCTTGCAAAATTGCCTGTGTTGGTCTTGAACTTACAATCTTCCTGCCTCTGCTTCTCAGAGTGCTTGAATTATAGGCATGCACCATCATGTCCGGCTAGGAGTGTTTTTTCTTAAGAAAGCATAGCACCTACCATGTCACACATAGCAACTTGCGTTAATATGTATTTCTAGGTACTCTGAGAGTGTTAACTTATTTCTTGAGTATCCTGTGTACCACCTATCCTCTAGCTTTTATTCTTTACAACATATGGTAGCTGGTTGAGAGCTCACCTTCTGATTATGTAAGACTTGGCAGTGCTACAGTTTGGCCCTGCCTTGATTTCAACATGAAATTTCTATCAAAACAGACTGAACTCTGTGCATGAAGAATCTTTCCAAAATGAAAGATAATTCAATTAGAGACTCACTTTGGGGTATATTTTACACTAAGAAGTTGCCAAATCTTGTAAAAGCAGATAACTGAAACCAACTGATTTTAACCACTTGTGCAAAATAAGGGAAGGAGGAGGTAAGAATTTAGATTCATATTTACTTGTATCTGCATACCAAAAATGTGGTGAAACACAAAGGACTAATCCTATTAATGATGAACAAATATAGGAAACAAATTAATAACTAAAGATATAACTATGACACCAAGACATACCCATGCACTTGCAAATTATAAAAGATTTTTAAAATCAATTATGTTTAACCCTTATATGAGCAACCTAGTGTTAACAATCAAGAATCTTTAAAAGCCTCACGGGCTAGGAACACAGCACTTGCTGTATGCGTGAGGCCCTCAGTTGAGCCCTGGACTGCAAGAAATTAAACTAAACCAAAAAAACTCATGCTCTTTGGCTGTCAGACTGAGGTTTGTGTGTCTGTGCTGGCTGTTAGCTGAGGACTATCTGCTTCTTAAAACTCCCCTGTGTCCCTCCCATGTGGCCCTCACCAACTCCAAAGGAGCAACGGCACTGAGTCTTCCACATGCCTTGCACCTCTCTGCTTTAAAGGAAGTGGTGATTATATAAGGCTCACAAAGGTGAAGTCCTTGTTATTTATTTTTGGTACTGGGAGTCGAACTCAAATGTCCTTGTTTTAAAGTCCACTGTGTACAACATAACACAGTTACTACTGGCAACATGGCTTCATCATGGAATGCTGTGTC
This sequence comes from Dinomys branickii, assembly GCA_004027595.1. NCBI lineage: Eukaryota > Metazoa > Chordata > Mammalia > Rodentia > Dinomyidae > Dinomys > Dinomys branickii. The sequence goes on along the minus strand of PVLD010017277.1, from coordinate 29,470 downwards.
ATCAGACACAGGTTTGGGGATTAGGGAGGGACATCTTTTGAGATGCCAGTTTAGTAATTCTGCTTACCAGAGGTGCCAAAGTAAGCTATCTACTTAGCCCAGAGCCCTTCCACTTCAAGGAATTCTACCTTTGTCAGAAATCAAACCTATTACTAGGTTTGATCTAGTACTGGACTCTATTACTAGACTAGTTCTGCTGGTCTGTCTTCCTCAGTGCCAATTTCACACTGACTTGACTTCTGTAATATTATAATTAGTCTTACTAGCTGGTAATATAAATTATCTTTGTTCTTCTTAGAAATTATCTTACTGAAGTGGTCCTTTGCTTTTTCTTATAAATTTTTAGAATCAGCTTATTAAATTCCATCTACAGGCCAGGTATAGTGGTGAACATCTGTGATCCTAAATACTCAGGAGGCTGAGGCAGGAGAATCACAAGATTGGGTCATCTTGGGTAATTTAGCAAGATCCTGTCTCAAAATTTAAATGAAACTTTTTCTTGAGACAGGGTTTAGCTCTTACAGTCCACATTGGCCCTTTTTTCTTGTGCTGAGAGTGGAACTCAGGATTTAGCACTTGCCAGGCAGGTGCCATGCTGCCGAGCTATACCCTTGCTCCATTCTATGCTGGCCTGGAGCTGGTGGCAATCCTCCCAGTGCTATGATTACAGGCATGTGCCATCACACCCAATTTTCAAATAAAAAAATTAAAAAGCGATGGGGGTGGGGATGTGGATGTGGGCAGTGGTGATCGCCCTGCATTCAATCACCAGTACCACAAACAAACCAGAAAAAAAATTTCCTTCAAAGAGAAATCTGTTAGCTGGGTCTGGTGGCGCGCTCCTATAATCCCAGCACTTGGGAGGCTGAGGCAGGAGAATTGTTACAAGTTCGCGATCAGCCATGGCTACAAAGTGAGCTCAAAGCCAGCCTGATCTGCACAGTGAGACCCTGTCTCAAAAAGACCAAAACAAACAAACAAGCAAACAGAAAACACACCTGCTGTAATAGGTTTTTCTGCGGTACCGGGGATCATACTCAGGACCTTGCGTTTGCCAGGCAGGCTCTTATTCCACTGAGCTATATCCCCAGTCCCATGTAATGTAGTGGATCTGTAGATTACTACAGGGAGATCTGACATCTTTATAGTAATGTCTTCCAACTTGCAAATACACTTCCCTTAATCAAGTCTTTTTAAATTTCCCTCATAAATACTTTGTAGTTTTCTGTGTGGAGCTTTCCATGTTACTCTTTGTGTTATGATCAGTTAATTTATAATTACCAATGCCATGGTAAAGAACACCATTAAACTCTTCGTTTTTCATTTGTTTCATTTGTTGCTGGTATAGAGGTACATTTGGTTACTGATCTTGTTTTAATCATCCTAGCCAAATTCACTTGTTAATTCTAACAAATCATGTACAGGTTCTTTCAGATGGTCTAGGTATACACTCCTGTCATCTGCAAACAATGCTAATTTTATTTCTTCATTTCTAAACCATATCCCTCTTACTCTCTTAAATTAAATCATTTACTACATTTTAAAATTATGATTTCACAACTAAGTTTCTTCGGTAAAGCAAAAACCTTGGAAAATCTCACATCTTTTCCATCCTAGGAACAGTCTCGGTATTTTCATCACACAGTGAAAATCAGAACTGCTGCCAACAGCTGAGGAAGTCCTGCATCCAGGCGATCACAGCACCCCCATTGTGCCTCTCTGCTGACTCACGGTGAAGCATCTGGCACCTCCTACAAGAGCAGCCATGGCCGCGTGGAAGTGGGCTGGCCACACTCCCAGGACACTGCGCCCCAGAGAGCTGCTCTGGGGACTGGCTGTATCCTGTAAGGACACCTGTGCCTGGCCCCTGGGAGTCAGGAAGACCTGGAGGGAGCCAGGAGTGCATGACGGGATGGCTGCACCCAGCCCTTATGATTTTAAACAGGGCAGCAGAGGTGGGGTGCTGCAGCAGGGCCACTTCTCCTGCCTGCAATTCCTGTTTGCCTGGCAATCCTGAAAATGAACTTATGCACCTAGTTTTGCAAGCTGATCCCACTGGTGGTCAGAACGCCTTTGGGGCAGCTGTAATTAAGGGAGATAAGTGACTCCTGGTAAAGCTGCTCATTGTATGACAAATACCGTGTAAGTGTTACTTGCAGAGAGGTGACTGGAGGAAACAGACTGTGCTTTGCAGTGAGGTAGAGGGAGCGACTCAGGATTTCTGACAGCTTCAGCAGTGGCACCCTGGGTGCTGTTACTATGATCATGATCCCACATGTCCTAGTGCCATCTGGCATCATCTGAAAGAATTTCTAGGACTTCCATCCTCCTCAGCCAGCTGGGGTTCCTTCTTGGCCTGTGCATCTGAATTCACAGAAACACCGTGAGCTGTGTGATCAGCCTGGGAAGGCTTTAAGATCACAAGCATTGAGCTGCGCATGGTGGGGCATGCCAGGAGACACAGGCAATAGGACTGCTTGAGCCTGGGAGTTTAAGACCAGCCTAAGCAACATCGCAAGACCCCAGCCCAAAAAATATATCCAGCATTATCCATAACCTTCAAAATGTGGGAATAACTCCAAGTATTCAGCAATAGCTGAACAGATAAACAAAATGTGGTCTGTTTTCTCCTGCTATAAGAAAATACCAGAGACTGGGTAATTTATAAAAAGAGGTTTGTTTTGGTTCATGTTTCAAGAGCCCGGAAAGTCCAAGCGCATGATGCCAGCCTCTGCCCAGGGATTTGTGCTGCTTCCACTTGGGGCAGACAGCAGAAGGGCACCAGGCTTGTGCAAGGGAGACAAAACAAGAGGAACTGCCCTGCTTTACAGCAACCTTCTCTGCCTCAGGATATGGTTCAGTCCTGCTAGAGCTGTAGTAATCTCTTAACAACTGAATCACCTCTTAAAGGCCCCATGGCTTCTCAACACCATTACTCTGGTAGTCAAATGTCAGCATAAGTTACAGAGGGGAAACCATATTCAGATTGTGGCACATACAATGGACTATTTTTCTGCCATAACAGTGATTGAAGTCCTGATTCACAGTACAACACAGATAAACCTTGAAAGCACTGTGCTAAGTGCAAGAAGTTAGACAGGAAGGCCTCATTTGGGATGACCCCACTTATATGAAATGTAAGGCAAATCCAGATGAAAAGTAGATCAGTGGCACTCAGGGGACAGACGGAGGGAGAAACTGGGAGTGACTGTGAACAGGTGGGGTTCCCTAGGGAGATGGAAATGCTCTGAATTACAGTGATGATTGTAACGCACTGTGAATATATGAAGACTACTGATTTGTACACATTAACATGGAGAACTTTATGTGAATTTGAAATCAATAAAAATCAAACATTTGCTGTGAAGTGATTTTTCCCTCTTCAAAAATCAAACATCACCTAGCACGGACCAGCTGCAAACAGCACCACAGACAAAACAAAGCCAGCCCCCAACACCTCAGTGACCCTGCCCAGCCTTCCTCCTTGTCGGCCCAGGCTCGCAGGAGGCGGAGACCACGGCAGCATTGAGGCTGGTGCTGGTTTCCATAGCAGGTGAACAGAAGGGGCCTTTCTACCATCACAGCTCTGTGACAGCCGTATCCATGGTTACAGTCCATGTCAGGAGACGGTCCTCTCTGCTCCCATTTGGTCTAGTTAGCAGGAAATAGCACTTGAGTGTGGAGGCCCATGCTGCTGAGGCAGTGCCACGAGGTAGGAGCACAAGTGTGGCCTCTCCAGGTCAGGGGCCACCCAGGAGCCCTGCTCCCAGGCACAGAACTCCTTGGACCAGCACTGCAGGGGTGGTGGCACTTTTGCAGCTTGAGGCTTGGCTTTGTTAGTGACCTCTGACGGGTCGCCATCCCATCTGCCCCAAAGGGGACAAAGAGAGTGAAAGATGAAAGCTGCTTCCATACAGCTAGCTTCTTTTCAAGGACCAGAACCCAACCGGCCGGTGGCAAATTCCACAGCAACAAAGCACAAGAAGCCAGGAGGGCAGGTAAAGGGCACCACTGCAGCCCCACCGCACTGGGTGCAGAAACGCCCGCTAGCTCCCCTGGCCTGGTCAAAGCCCTGTGGGCTCCCTGTTTCAGTGCTCTCCTTGCCATGGGGCAGCAGAGGTGACTGTGGTAAGCGAACAGTGCTGTGGAAAGTCAGTGACACACAAGGGGAGCAAGCCCTGCTCCAGGGCTCGCCTCCTCACTCCTCCTCACAGGGAGGAGGGCTCCGCAGGCAGCTGTGCCTGCCCACCGCTCTGCATGTGGCAACAACGAGAATACAGACTGAGAGCATTTGGGGGCAGCAGTGAACGGTACTAGGCTACAATGCAGTGAGCCTGCTTAACGTCACCACACTGAAGTTCGGTTTTTATATTAACATACTGTTTATGGCCAGTATGGCAACCTTTCCATTTATGGCAGTGGTATTTTGTACCATTTAAAAAATAGTTTTAAGGTTTCAGAGAAGTGACTTACTCTAAAGAAAATACAAAAGTCCAGGTAGTTTGCAGACAGGACATGAATGAAGGTAGTACAAGAAGGACAGGTACTCTGGAAACATTTTTTCCGTCACTTTAGTAATTAACAGTTCTAGAGCAGCTCTAAAAGCATGCTGTCCTAAGCATGTCCTGCACCAATGCTTCTGGTGTTTCTAATTCCTTTTTCAGTGACATCTCTGGGTTAGAATCCAGTGACCAAGAAGACACCAAAGGAGGTCCATGAACACACACAGTCCTTGCTATAGGCAGTTAGTAGCTTCAGGATTATGGGTGGCTCCGAGGGCAAAGATCTTATCAGAAACCTGAAAGAATTTACCTGATGAGAAGCAACAACCAATTCTTTGAGAACATTTCCAAAATTCCAAAGACAGTGTGTGTCTTTTAACTTATTTTATTTATTTATTTTTGAGGGAGGGCCTTGCTATATATATAGTTCAGGGTGGCCCTAAACTATGTTGCCCAGCCTAACCTCAAACTAGAGGCGATCTTCCTGCATCAGCCTCCCAAGGACTAGGATAACAGATGTGCGTCACTCTACCTAGCTCAACTTTGCTTTATGTTTGAAATATTTCATAATAAAATTTCATAATATTTGTTCCAATACCAAATAGGACAAGTACTGTTGACAGTTATTACACTCTGGAAAAGATCAGTTATGTAATTAACTTACCAGTAGTAGATTCTTATCAACGCCGAAGGCCACAGGAGAAAGGAGGCTACGAAGGCCAGGATTGGGATGGCCAGCGTCCCTCCGGCAATCACAAACATGTTTACCACATCAAGATCCATCTGTGTGTTAAAATGGGCTGACACCTGCAGGGGCTGGAGAGAGAGATGGTGTTAATGCCGGCCCTCGGAAAGGAAAAGAACCAGAAGGGAGAAGAGGATGAACAGGTCAGCTTAGGAGGGATCAAAAGCAGCATGTGCTTTAGGAACTAACAGCCTGACGATTCAGTGTAATGGGGATCCTCTGGAGGGCCACAGATTTGAAATGACAAAACACTACAATTACACAGCACACAGTGAGGAGAAGTGGGGAACTCAGAGTGAAGACTGGACATTAGATGATATTATTGTCAACAGTGCTGGAAGTGCTGAGTGTGGTGCTGACACTGTGGGTGTGTATGTCGGGTAAAGAACACCTTTGTTCCCTGGAGATGGTGCTGCTGTGCAAAGTCTGTATGCTGTACTGCATACAGACATAGATATGTATCTACCGCTCACCTTTAAAGGGTCAATGGAACCTGGTTCCCTGCCTATCTACCGTCTTTGAACATGGGTGCTTTTCCACCGCCTGCCATAGCAATTTGTGTACACACATGTTTGTTACAGCATAATTTGAAGCAGCCATGTCTCTTTCCAAAGTGAGAACCCGAGAGAGTAAATAAACCCAAAAGTAGTTATTATCAGAGGGAAGATGACTGATTGGGTGGTAGAACAACGGAGATGAGGGTGGAGAAAAATGATTAATCGAACGAGCCATCATCTGTATAACTGAGCAACGAATGTAAAGACAACATTATGCAATACTGCATCCAATGCTAATTCTCTGCTATCTTTTCTATAATTTTGTATTTCCTGTATTGTTTTTGTGTTATTCTGGTTTATATGACTCCATTCTTTTGTCTTTAAAATTAAATAAAAAATAAATAAATAAAGGGTCAGGAGAGAAAAAAGAGCATATACATGTGTGTTGGGAAGAGGGAAGAAAGCAAGCAAACCATGGTGAAATGTTGAGCACTGCAGATTCTAGGTGAAGGATATAAGGCATTATTCCTTTACTTTCGGGCAAATTTATAATTTTAGAAAATAAAGAGGACAGAGAACCTTAAAGAAATAAATGAAGAAAATACCCAAATATATAGATGTTTACATTCCAGGGTATCCCTGGATGGACACACAGGAAACTGGGGACAGTGGTAACATCGAAGGCAGGAACTAGAGGGCTTGTTGTCAGGGGTACACATGAGATTTGCTTTGCACTTTTTAAATGTTTTGATTTATCATGCAAGTGAATACTTTATTCAGAAACAAATAATACACAATCATAAGATGGAAGGAAACAAGCCTGTTTCTCCTTCTAGAACCAGGTTTCTGGAGGCTAGGGACAATCATATATGTTCTCTCTCGCACATGTCATTATATCACATAGCACAAGACACACACATATTACACATGGATTGATAAAAAAGAGTCACAGGGTTGGCGGTGTAGCTCAGTGGTAGAGCATTTTTCCTACAATGGGCAAGCCCCTCACTTCCACTCCTAGCCTGTCAAACATTAAGTTATGAAATGGATTCAATTCTGTTGAACTGTTTTAAGGGAAAACATTCTCAATGATGCTGTCAGAGACCTAACATTTTCCCTCTTTCAGTAATCACAAAACTCCCTAGAGGTGTCACCTATGAAATGCTGGGCACAACGTACACTGCTTGCTCTAAGGCCTCACCATCAGGGACAGCAAATGAAGCGCCCAGTGAAAGGAATCTGTACAGATCTGAACACCATGGACCTCACCTGAGCTGACGATCACAGGAACTGTCAGCCTCCAAAAAACTCTTCCACATCACAGAAAGTCCTTAAAGAAGTGCTAAGGGCCATGGAGAATCTTGAGCTACATGAAGTTAATTACATGATGTTCCTTTGGACCAAAAATTAGAACACTGTATGCCCAAAGTCATCTGTATCACAGGCTCTGACAGTGGGGACGGCTGCTCTGAAATGAAGGTATGATCATGAAAAAGTAAATGCCCCATTTTGTGGGTGCCTGCTGTGGATGTCACTCAGTTTGAGGAAAGTTCGTTCCATCAGGTTCCATCTGACAGTTAATAGCAGAATAAAATCTTTTCTAGACATGACCAATTTGGCAAGTTGGACTTACTACAGAGAACCCATACACTTTCCCTGACAAAGTCAAATAAAGTTAAGCTGTCACTAAAAAAACTGAAATGCTTTCCAACTGCAATGTTTTCTACACAAATAAAGCATGGACAATTATTCCAACCTCCGCAACATCCTTCACTTAAAAAAGGACTTGACCCAGCTTCCCTTTAAAAAGGCAGCTCACCAGCCCTGCTGGTGTTTATTAATAGAATATTCTACATGCCCAGAGGAGAGCCTAGAAACAGAAAAACTGAAGCTCTACCTAGAAACTAGGAACCATCAGCAACCAGAAATCAGAAAGGTTATAACATGACTTTCCCAAGTGAGGAGCTCCATGAAACTGATAGCTTGTCAGATAACTTTCAGAAGCAAGTGAACATTAAATAATGCTTCAGGGGCTGGGGATATAGCTCAGTGGAATAAGTGCCTGCCTAGCAAGCGCAGGGTCCTGAGTTCGATCCCCAGTACTGCCAAAAAAAAAAAAAAAAAATAATGCTTCAGCATGAGCAAACACTGACGTACATGCTGTGACAATCAGCTCTTTTCAGTTTCAGTCCTGCTTACGTTGAAGAACTGTCAGGTGGGCGTAGTGGAACAGGCCTGTAATCCTAGCACTCCAGAAGGCTGAGGCAGAAGGAAGTTTGTGTCCAACCTGGGCAAATTAATGACAGTGTAAGATTGGTCTCAAAATTAAAAATGTAAAAGGGCTGGGGACATAGTCCAACGTGAAGGCCCTGGATTCAATCTCAGCAGCACACGCATGCATGCACGCATGGATGATCACCTTAGTTCTCTGACCCTGGGGCCTCTTGGAGGTGTCAGCTAATTAGGAATATTGTTCTCTTTCATTTCTTTCATGGATACTTTCAAATTATGTTAGGGATGTAAATTAATTTTGAGAATACCTTTAAGCAGCCAGGCATGATGGCACTCACCTATAATCCCAGCACTGGGGAGGCTGTGGCAGGAGGATCGTCGTGACCACCCTGGGCTACAAAGTGAACTCAAGGCCAGTCTGAACTGCACAGTGAGACCCTGTCTCAAAAAGACTAAAAACAAAACAAACACACTGCCTTCCTCTAGCCATCTACTTATAGCCTATCCAATCTGACAAACTAAAGTCCTGCTCCCTCCAGAACAATAATGATGACAGTAGCAATCACACGAACTACAATGGCCATGATCACCACCGCCACAGAAAACACCGAAGAGTAGCTGTTCCCACCTACTGAGAATTCTCTGTGCCAGGCCCCACACAGAGGTTCACATACATCCTTTGATCTCTCATAGCACTGTGAGGGGAAAGATTTCTCCCATCTTAAACTGTGAAAACTGAGGCTTTCCAAGTCACAAATGTCCCCAAGGTAATGAATGACCTGAGTTTTAACACAAGCTTGTAAGTAGGTCTGAGTTCACGGTCCCTTTGCCTTTGTGATGCTTTCTCTGGCAGATATTTATTATACATTATTTACGCACATGGTAGAGGGCTCAGAGTGCTCATGGATAGGTTCTAGACTTCGGCAGAACTGTTCCAACAGTTAGCCGCACACGTGCATCTTTCCAAAAAAGATGCTAACAGCAGTCCAAGTTATCAGCTGGCTTACTCCTTAATCCTGCTGGTGTGCTGTTACAGCCACACAGTGCTGCAGATTTTCTCTTTTATGGTGCAAATAAAAATTCTCCCCTTCAAAAACTAAAACTAGAAATTCCATTTGACCCAGCTACCCATCTCCTCAAAGAGTCAGACATCATATTACAGTGACACGTGTGCACCCATGTTTCTAGAGGCACAATTCATAATGGCTAAATCTTGGAAGCAGCCTATACGTCCATCAGCAGATGGATGAATAAAGAAAATGTGGTATTTACACTTGATGCAGTACTATTGTGCCATAAAGAAGCATAAACTTGAGTTGTCTGTATGAAAATGGATGCACCTTGAAACCATAATGTTATGTGAAATAAATCAGACGCACAAGCTTAAATGTCACATGTAAGAGAGACCCAAATTATAAGTCAAAAGCAAAATAAAACAGGATGGAGGGAGATGGGTCTTTCTCAAATGGAAAGGGAACCAGGTGAATGAGGGAAGTGGAGGAGGGGGAGGGGCAGAGTACGAACAAAAGGAATTAAAATGCGTTACGACCTGGATTCAGTGTCCAGTATCTTAAAAACCTCAGAGATGTAAGGAGAGGTCTACAACATATGGTTTTGGTCCCTTTGTAGAAAATCAGATGGCTAAAGAAAATAAAAGGTATGTTATGTACACGTACCAACTGCACGTGAGGAAGGCAAATCATGTACTGCAGATATGTACTAATAAAAATTTTAAAAATTCTCTGCACAAGGTTTCATCAGAAACATACTACATCCCTGAGATCTGAGTGTAATGCCCAGCTGTCAAATAGTGCTGTGTTTACCACACACTGATCTCTGAAGTCACTTCCTGGAAAGAATAACTAATTCCTCAAAACTCTGCTGAAGAGCAGCAGCTAAAAATCACAACAGCGAAGAGTCTCTGGCGTAAAAGCCCTACAGTCAATGGGACGGAATAACTGGAGAAATGGGCAGTCCCAAGTCCTCACCATATGTCTGTGCCATCACAGGGGGAAAATTACACTGAAATTTCCAAACAGACAGTTAAGCTGGCCCGGCATCACAGCAAGCATCACTGTCCCCAGGTGCTCACCTCTGCCTTCCTCGCAGCCTTAAGGCCTCAATGCTCCTTGGGTTAAGCCTGTTCTCCCTCTGTGGTCTGCAGCTCCAGCAGCCCTGCTGGTGAAGCAAGCCGTGGCTGAGCACGCCTGACCAGGGTATGGTGATGCCCTCTTCTCTCTCTCCCCTGGAGCTTCCCATGGTGCTCTGCAGCCACCCCCGCCCATATTCTCACTATGCTCTCCTCCTTCTCTTCTGGCTTCTGTCCTCCACCACGCTCATTTGCAGAGAACTAACACACCGATAGGACCTTCCCAGGCCTTTCCAAACGCAGGATCCCCACAGGTCCTGTGCTGCTGCAGACACCTCTCTCCCTACTCCTCCTGACTCACTGATTTCAGCCAACAAGACCCCCCAGCCTGGCCTCCCAGATGCCACTGCACTTTCCAGTCTTCCTCCACTCCCTGCTCCAGCTTCGCAGTGAGGGAGAGGTGCCAGCTCCAAAGTCAACTTGTCTGAGTCTAGACAAACTGCCCTTTTACCTTAGATTAATTAAAATTAAGCAAAACCCTAAACTCAACTTTTAGTTTCTCAGCCCCCTTCCCAACACTGGGCACCCACCCATAGATAGGAGCTGCCATAGTGGACAACCTGGCACTGCGGGTTTATACTTAAAGGCCTCTCACAAGCCATCGCTTAGACAGCTTGGGTCAACACTCACTACGAACGCTGCCTGGGAAGAGAAGTCCTGTGAGGGGTAAGACTCCATCGGACATGACAGAGGAACTTCCTCTGCCGCACCCTAGAGCCCGGCCCTCATTTCCCCTTGTTTCTGTTTCTGTAACTGTTTCTCCTTCATACCCCGCATCTTTCCACCAGCAGCTCTAGGAGCAATCATTTCAGTTCACGCCCGGGATTGTCTTGCACTGGTCTAATGTCTGGCAGATAAAACATGAACCATCCCATGTGGTCCCACTCATCTTCCCGATGATAAGTCACAAGGCAGCCAGCCTCACCCCCCTCGTGGGAAAACTTTAACTCTCAGTATTTCTCCTGTTCCCTTACCTGTTCCACTTCAGTTCCCCTTGGCCATAAAGCTATCCCCGCCCTCATTCGCTTTGGCAGTTCATCTGCTCGGGTCGTTCTGACCTGGGCAACTCCTGCCGTTCAGCTATTCTGCCCAGTACGCCCCTCTCTGTCGCTCAGGCTATTCTGGCCTGGACGCCCTCCCTGCCGCTCGGGGCTCAGCCTGTTCTGGCCCACGGACATCTCCTTACTCCATCCCACCCCACCAGAAAAAAGAGCTTAAAGGCCCACGCTTTCCTCAGCTCAGGGCTACCTTGGTCCGCTAGGTAGCCTCCTACTCTGCCCCCCTCATAAAGACTTCTCTCGTGTCAGAAGGTCTGGTCTGCTTCCGTGTGGGGTCTCGGTTTCTATCACCCAGCACAGGCTTTCCTGACCGCCTCCACCCCAGTGAACCAGCTCCCGGCACCACGCCAGACCTGCAGAGCGTCCTGCTCTGCTGCCCTCCTGCTGTTCCCTTCCAGTGGAGAGCCGCGCTGTCCTGGCTTCCTGATGAAGCCCTCTCTGCCTCTGTGGTGCGCCACAGTCCTGAGGAGAGCACTGTGCTCTCCCCAGATTCCCATGTCTTCCAGACTCCCTTTACATCAGAGCCCTGCCCCTGGCACATTTTTTAACAACTGTTTTCCGGGGATTCTGGGGTATACTGTAGTTTAAATCCCTTCAGGCACCTGTCCTCCCCAGGAGGCCATGACCAGGGAATCGCCCGCACAGTAGGCTGCAGCGAGTATGGGAGCTCACCCAGGCGGCAGGCCCCAGGTCCAGAAGGGCTGGCTTTGTTGGGGTGATCGATGGTGTTAAAAATCCTTACTTACTTGTCACAGAGCACAGCCTTCTTTCCCCACTGCTTCTGGCTCTGATGGGAACTGAAAATGAGATTCTGGAATACCAGGAACAAAATGACAAAGCGCTAATTCCTGCGAGGGAATACGAATGAAGTGTGCTCTAGCTGGCTGCGTGGAACAGCATACCCTCTGCAGCACAAACGGCACCACAGTCACATGCATCCTGTGGCTTTATAGTCAACCTCTGCCTCAGGCCACCTCCCCAATTAGGCAGAAGTGCACAGAGGGCAGGCCCTCTCCAACACTGAGTCAGAGTTAGGAAAGGATACAGGAGGTCAAAGGAAGTAGGTGAGAGGGTGCGGCTAGGACAGCTGCATGTCAGCCAGGCGGCCTCAGCAGACAGCGCAGCCAGGGGACCAGGGTGTGCTCCGGGGACGGCGAGCTTAAGGACGATGTTCAGACAAAGCTACTGTGCAGGACACTCCTCCTCCATCTGACAAGGGGCTTCCTATGTATTCTGAGTGACCAGCGAATGGGGCCTGCATGCTCATGATCAGGGCTGGGCAGAAGCTCAGAGGAGGTGGCAGGAGCTCCACAGCAGGAGCATCAGGAGGCAGGCAAGGGCAGCAGAGCCACAGAACTCTGTCAGCTGCTAAGGCAGGTCAGTGTGAAACATGAGCAACAGAACTGTGTGTGTCTGGGACAAACCACGGGAACTATTTTAAAGTATCTCCTTGGGGAAGGCCTTTCTGAGAAAGATATAAAAACCAGAAGGCATAACAAAACATCATTGTGACAAAACAATTGTATTATCATTGCAAAAAAAGTAATGAGCTGAGTGCATAAAATTGTTTTTTAAACATTCACTTGGCAAGAGACACCATAAACAAGAAGCTAGACCTGGCAGTGCATCCCAGCACTCCAGGAGGCTCAGCCTGGTGGACCCCAAGTTCAAGCTCACCCTGGGCAACTCGGCAACTTAGTGAGACTCTTCCTCAAAATAAAAACTAAAAATGTCTGGGAATGCAGCTCAGCATACACCCCCCACCTCACACATACACAAAAGTCAATACATAACAGGGCATAGGACCTATTCATTTAATGTATGAAAGTTCCTACAGAGGCTATAGCTCAGTGGCACAGGCGCCTACCTGGCAAGTGGAAGGTCCTGAGTTCGATTCCCAGTAACAGAAAGGGAGAGGGAAGGAGGGAGGTATAAAAAGACGTTCAATATTATTTACAATGAGACATGCAAATGAAGCCTACAGGTTGATGGTAGACTTTATTGATTGTACTGGCAAAGAATGAAGAGCCTGACGACTGTGTGGCCGAGAACCTAGAGGTCTCACGTCATGCACCGATCCAAACTCCACAGGTGGCAATTGGCAAACTATGTGGCAAAGCAGAACGCACCTGCCCTTAACCTATAAAGATGCCTTTTTTCTAGGGATTTACCTGTAGTTACATCTAAACATACAGAGAAACAGGTTTGTGCAGGGGTTTTAATTATTTGTCCATACCATGAAAAAGACTAGAAGTAACTCACATGCCTACTACAGGGGCCCTGGCGAGTACAGAATGGTGCAGATTTACGTAAGAGAGCTATGTGTAATCACGACATACAAATAAATACACAGCTCTACTTGTCCCCATGGGTGATCATCTCCAAGGCCTGTTACTAACTCAAAAAAGCTCTTGCATTACTAAAGACAGTGAGAGACCATGTTACACATACATGAAATGTTTCTGGACAGATACACAAGAACCTGGTAGCCATGGCTAGCTCTGGGAACAGAAATAGCAGAGACAAGTGTGGGAGTTTTCATTGATACGCCTTTGTGCCTTTCAAATTGCTACCATATATGTATATGAATTCTTAACTCTAAGTAAAACATACGGGGTCAGAGACGTAGCTCAGTGCTAGAGAGCTTGCCTAGCATGTGCAAGACCTTCCTTTCAATCCTCAGTAGTGAAAAGAGAAGGAAAAGAAAAAGTATCACCTTCTCAAATAAAATGGTCTGTCTTGCATTGTCCAAGAGAGTAGCCACTAGCATCATGTGACTACTTAAATTTAACGTAACTATAATTAAATAAAATTTGAAACTTCTTCTTCAGCTACCCTAGCCACATAAAGTGCTTAACAGTCACATGTGGCCTGTGGCTACCGTAGAATGTTTTCATTAGAACACCTGCTGGCTGATCGTGGACTCTACACTAGCTTAAAAGGCAGTGAGGGACACCAATCAAACTAGTTTCTCATGAGAAGAAACACAAATGTGACTGCTATTAGGACAAAAGTCTCTCCATCTCCACATATCAGCTGGATGGCCTGGCCGGTAAGATAACATGTGAAGACTGCGGGGGTGGGGGTGGGGGTGGGGGGGGACTCCTGCCCTATCTGATTCGCCTGAGGTTAAGTCCACTTGGCAGGAACTTTAGCCTTTAAGACTCCAAGTTCAACAGTCTAAGACAGAAGATAAAGAGTTTTCCACCCTGAACTTATATAGCCATAAATTCCTATCCTCTGTGTGATTCTGGGAGAAGACTGATGAGAGGGTTTGCTGCCATGCTTTACATAGCATGGACAGCAGGTTCCCCTCAAGGGCTTTTAGACAAGCAAAGTGAGCAAGAAGAAAGCCAATGAAGAATGTGTCAGAAGCCCTGACCTGGAGGAGCATCTTGAAAACATCACTTTTGGGCCAAGGTGTGGGCTGGGAGAGTCTGAAATAACCACCTGCTGAGAATCACGTTGAAGACAAGACCACATTGCCGAAATGCAAGCCAGTCTCCCGCTGGTTAAAACAGAAGCACAAAGCCACTGGATCCTTTACCTGCATGGACTCTACAGTCTTCAGGCTCTGGGAGAGCCCACAATAAGCTTTCATCCTCCTCAAAGCAAAGTGCTAAAAAGACCATTACATAAAGATTATTTTTCAGATGACTAAAAGGAATTAAAATAGCTTTGTATATGGGTGTGCTATAGCAGCCCTAAAATAGAACCTGGGTATCCAAACACATTCTCCTGTTACCTAAACCAGTACTTGTAAACAAGAGGAATAGTTTGGAAATTAAAGAAGGTTTTACATTTTGAAAGAAAGTGAGGAATTTTAGGAGGACATTTCTGCCTAGCATTCTCTCCCCCTTCTCTCCTCCCCAGGTAAGGTACAGGAAAATGAGCACAAGAAAAGGAATATATGGTAAAGCCACACTCGAAATTTCATAGTTCAGAGTGAGACACAGCTTTGTTTGGAACTTTAGCCAAGTGAATAAAACAAAAATCAAAACTATTTTTAAAGTAACCACAAACCCTAAAGATAGTATGAAAAGCCCTTCCTATTAACATTTGGTTATCCCAGTGTTATTATGAAGAGGCCATTTTTTGCAAAATATATCTTAGAGCTTCATTCACTTCTCAAGGGCCTTTCAACCTCTTGAGTTCTTGAGTCTCTGTCCTGAAGGCGAGCTCACTCCTTTTCCTCAACTGTTGACCAGTCCCACACTGCCACGTCCTAGGATGTCTTTGCGTGTCATTCTAGCAATTCTCCACCACCACTCCCTTTGGTTTTGTGAAATCCTGCCTCTTTTGCAAGAGTTGCTATTTTCCTTTCCACTGCTAGTCTTAAAACACCTCTGGCCTGGGAGAGACAGCTGAACACAATACAGATGCTGCTAGGGCCTGGATGGCCACCAGCGCAGGAAAGTAGAGGGATGGATGGTGCACATGACCTGACAGCACATGCTGCAAGTCCACCAGTGAATATGTTCCTGGCGCGAGAACTCCCGGTTCCCATCTACAAACTGTGGGGAAGATATGCTAATGACCCTCTCATGACTACACCTTCTGTTATTCTCACTTTCTTTCCCTGCAAGACATCCTGTACCAACCCACCTCCTCCTTTAAAACTCTTGCTGCAGTCCAGGTGTGGTGGCTCACGCACGCAGTCCCAAGGCAGAGGCAGGAGGATCACAAGTTTGAGGCCAGCCAAGGCAAGTTAGCAAGACCCTATCTCAAAATGAAAAGGGTTGGGGATATCTCTCAGCATCAGAGCACTTGTGTAACATGCATCAGGCATCCCTAGTTCAGGAACAAATAAAAAATAAAAAACCCTCCGATGGAGACCACTACGAAGGGGCTCTGAGTAGGATTTAAATTAATCTCCTGGCCTTCCAACTGTACTTATGAGTTTGTCCATGACCTCAGTCCCTTGTCTGCAGATGAGCATCGGACTCATAGTAAATGAACCTCTATGTGTCACTGGTCCCCACTGAGGCCTGTAACGGGCAGGTGAAGCAAAGGACAAGACATTGCCTCCTGGGTAGAGAGGAGATAACACAGTTCTCCTAAATTAACATGAGGTCTACTTGGAGAAGCCCTAGAGCAGAATCCACGGTCCCTAAACACTGCCATTCAAGGCACGGTCCCGTCTCTCTTCATTATTCCCGGCCTTGGTTCTGATAACTAAATAGATAGGGCCCACCCAGAGAAGATCTCTGTCTTAGCCTCCAGAGACTCTCGAGTTCTGTTAGAGGGTTTTGATCCTCAAGCCCTGAAATCATCCCATTTATCTCTTCTATTTAGCCTTCCCGTCCACTCATTTGGGAGACTGCGGACCTGCTCCACTTGCAACACCTCAGTAACAACCCTGACACGAGAGCTCTCTTCTTGGCACAGCAAAGTCAGCTCCCTTCCTCTCAGCGCTGCCTCAGACACCGTGCAGCCTCCAACTGCTCCTCCCTGCCCCACCGTTTTGAATGAACACTTGCTTCTCGTGGCACCTATAATTTGTGGTTCACAGTGAGACAACTGGCTGTGCCCTCTGTGAGGCTGCCAACTCCTCAGAGACAAGTTAGGCTGCACCTTTGCATCTGTTGTAGCACTTACCGCCCACTGTACCTTGTCCCTGGTGGGCACTTGGTAAATGCCAAACAACAAGCTTCCATCAGCATGCAACCACCTTCTCAGGTGGAGAAGAGGCCAGTCTCTTCAGCCACTGGACAGACTCGGGTACAAAAGTCATGAGTCGCCAGGGATATAGCTCAGTGGCACAAGTGCCTGCCTGGCAAGTGCAAGGTCCTGAGTTCCATTCCTGGTACAAACAAAATAAAACTCACGAGTCAAAAGAGCTGCCTAGCTGGTTGGTGTCCACGCAGGCCCAATCTCACCTGTCCTATGCCACCAGCACAGTGAGCATTCCTCATCACAGCAGTATGGGTTACAGGCTCTTATCTAGATGGGCAGGCGGCTGAGACCCAGAAAGGTTAAACAAACTGCCCAGTGTCATTCAGCTTTCCCTTCCTCTGCTCCACCCCACCAGTTGCTCACAGTAGCTCTTGGCATGGAGTTCTAGGCCACTTGTGATTTGGGCACCTGCCCAACTTTCAAGCGTCATTTTCTTCTATCATTCACCATCTTCCTCTACCCACGTGTCTTGCTGAAACTGCTTTGCAACCCCCAGACACATCATGTCCTTCAACACCTCTGTGGCTTAGGCACCCCCCACCCCATCCGATTCTCCCTCCTGCCGGAGATACAGCTAATCGGAAGTCTTGCCTATTACTGTTGCATTACCCATCTGGAAATGCTCCTGGGGGTTCTGTTTTGCACTTCAATAACCTGGATCACAATCCCTGCTCTGCCACTGATGAGGCACCAGACTATGAAAAGCCACTTCATCTCTAAGAAACTCAGTTTGGGCTCAAGCTGAAATGGTATAGAAAAACACTTCTGTATGGTAACGGTCACATGCTTAGCACTTCCTCTGCACAGCTCAAAGATCCTGCCTGCCCTACCAGGCAAGGTCAGGCAGCCTGACCACACCTCTGTCCCCTTCCCTGCTCTGCTCAGGGGCTGTTTAGATGCTGGACCACACTGTGGGCTGGGTCTGTGTGGCTCTTTCTGCTGAGTGCAGCCTACGGCTCAGTCCCCAGAAACCATCACTTATAGGGCTGGACTCCTAGACTGGGTACATCACAAGCAACACCCTATGCCCAAAGCCAGGGAGCCAAAGCTTCTGAAAACTGCCTCCCACAAAGGCTGCTGTTACTTTGGGTAATTACTTAACAAGCCATGGATCCCAACCTTCAGCAGAGAAAGACCTTGGTTGGCGCCGTCCCCCTGCTCTCTGCTCCCCTGACTCAGCGGTTTCCTTGGCACAGCACCAGGGCACCACAGATGCCCAGGACGAAGCCAGCTGCATCCAGCCGCAGGGAGGCAGTGACACACCACTGGGGCTCTGGGACAGAAAGCCTGGAATGTGCTCCTGAGGGCTCCGAAGGGTCTGGTCTAGGAGAAACTCTCCATCTTTGGGAAGAGGCAAGTACATCCAAGGTCAGAAAGAATTTGAACTCTGAAAATCAGAACCAGATTAGGTTTCCTGCCAATGTCACAAGTGACTTTGGGGGACCACATGACTTTGTTGTGGGGCTGCCCTGTGGGTTAGGAGCTTAGCAGTATTTCTGGTCTCTTCTGATGCTACCTCTGAGTGTGACAACCAAAAGTGGACAAAGTGGGCCCCTACTGAGAATTCTCAACTCCATCCCTGCCTCATCACCTGGTCCGTCAGCCTTTCGCTAAATCTGCCCTGAAAAACTGTCTTCCAGTCCTCCAGGACCTTTGTTTCAGTTGTCTTGAAGGCATTTCTCAACCCTAGGTGCACAGTAAAATTTCCTAGGGAACTTTTTTAAAACTCCCATCACTGGGCCTCCACATCCCAGATCAGATGGTCTGGGGCACAGCCCTGGCTTGGGTGCTTTTTAGAAAGTCTCTATATGGTTCTAACCTGCATCTGGGCTGAAGAAACACTGCCCAGGACATCTCATCTATTCCATCTCCCTTGTCCTCTGACTCTAGCAGCAGTAAAAGCCACTGATCAGCTGGAATGAGGCCAAGAAATGTTATTAACCTCCCCACTCCTGACAGTGACACATCTTTTGTCAGCTCCATCTTAGCCTGCCCATGCCTTGCCAAGAAAGTACAGAAAAACAGAATGTAACCCCATCATCAAGTGGCTTTCCCAATGCTCTTGGGTCTGTAGTGCTGCTCCCTGGAACTTTCTGTGGAGGTGGAAATGGTCTCTATTTGCTGTGCAATGCTGAGGCAAAGGGTAAGATGTCTTGTCTTGGCCGCCTGTGGCTACTAGGCACTCAAAATGTGACGAACTCAAATTCCAACTTTATTTAATTTTAATTAATTTTTAAAATAGCTAGTGGTCATCATTTCTGAGTCTACAGTCAGAGAAATAAAACTTCTACAGCCTCCCAAATTCCATGAAAGTAAAATTTGCAAAAATCTGTGCCTTAAAATAGCTAAACAGTTCAAACTGTTACAGGCAGCTGAGTTAGATGGAAATATTATAGGCAGTCAGACAGGGCCGGGCCCTCGAAGGAGCCAACATAAAAGGTAAGATACCTGTGGGCCAGACCTCAAGACAAAGGGGGCTGAACAAATGCAGCCACATACCCGTTGGGTGTGAATGTCAGGAATTGATAAATAAGTAATGACCACCTTCAAAAAGCCGGGAAGTCACTATCCCGACCCCTTACAGGAAAAGCCCCGCTCTGCTTTCATGCTCGCTTGCCACGTGACTCGCTTTCCCATTTGATCCCAGTTTACTCAGTCTCACCTGAATAATTATCCTTGCAGTCTTATTGGCTGACCATAGTTTTGTCCATTTCCCCTACCTTGGACCTGCCTCATCTCATGGTTTTTCTCTATAAAAGTCCCTAGAAAAGACAGAGTCGGGGCAGGGGGGTAACCCACTCGGGTCCACCTTCTGTCCCTCTCTTGGACAGAAGCTTTCTTTCTCTCAATAAATATATTCTGCTCTTAACCTCTGTTGTTCCTAAAATTCATTCTTGGATTTGAGAGAACACGAACTCCTCTCAGATATCGTTCAGGTTGGGAGTTTTATTTTCATGTATCAAAACTAGCAAGTGGAATTCTAATCTATTCCAATAAAGACTCAGTTTAGGAGAAATTTTACTTATCTTATTTATTTTTGTCTTTTTGAGACAGGGTTTCACTATGCAGTTCAGGCTGGCCTTGAGCTCACTTTGTAGCCCAGGCTGGTCTCGAACTCGCAATGATCCTCCTGCCTCAGCCTCCCAAGGGCTGGGATTACAGGCGTGTGCCACCACACCAAGCTGTTAGGAGAAATTAAGTGTTTTTCAACTTGCAGGCCTAGCTAGCTGGCAGATTCTAAACACTCAGTTTTGAGGCATTGCTGTCCCCTCTTGCACATTCATTACTGTAATAACCAGTCTGGTCACTCACAGAACCAGGAGCTTGGTGAGGAACATGACACAGTGAAAATGTTCTTCCATTCTGGGCTGTCTGCCAGTGAATGTGGTAATGCTCACTCTTGCTTTTCTCCCACCCAAACACAAAGATAATCTCCGATTCTAAACTCTTGCCCCAGAACAGGCCTGAGCCAAAACACTGCAAACCAAAGCTAAAGAGAGCCCTTCCCAGTCCTCTGGAGGCCCAGGAAGTTCACATTTGTAATCCCATGGAAAAGTTAGTGGAATTCTGGTGAGTTAATTACAACCTACCACTTCCAGTGCAACCCATGGCGAGAATAAGACACTAAGACATATTTGTAGTTATGGGGAGCCACAGGGTCCTAAGGCCAGCCGTTAATCCTAGTGAGTTAACTCTAACCTACCACTTCCAGTGCAACCCATGGCAAGAATAAGACACTAAGACATATTTGTAGTTATGGGGAGCCAAAGGGTCCTAAGTCCAGCTGTGATGATGGCTATCAGAACAAAGGCTTCAACCCAGCACCTAACCCGGGTTTTATTAATTCATGAAGAAAGGAGTGGCTTGAGGATGAGGGACTGTGAGAATGAGTGAGGGGAGATATAGGTGAGTGCTGAGAGCGGGGCTAGGTAGAAGGCCTGAAATCATCTCTGCAATATTCAGAGAAACGGATCTGCAAAAAGTAATCTGCATGACACCACTGAGATAGTATCTAATGTTTTGGGGTTGGTGCTGATGTGTCATCTTTCCAGCCCCGGGAAGTCACAGCTTCTTATCCCAGGGCTCCCAGGCGACAGACAGCAGGAGCACTGGCTCTTCACCACACCTCCTCCAGGCTCACACCGGGGATCCCAGGGAAACAATGCCCTGTCAACTTGCTTCAAAGACTACCCTCAGCACCTCAGCTGCACTCATATGCATTGCTTAAAGCCAAATGAAGAAATAAGGAACAGTCCTAGCCAGCTCTGTACACAGACATAGGGTCAGCCCCAGCCAAAATGGAGGCAATTGCTCCTCCAAGAAGAGTCACCCACACGGTCCTCTACACAAGGCCATCAATAAGCACAAAGGTTTCTGTTCGGATGTTTCATAATTTTAATTGCACAAACTGGACTCCCACACTCATTTTGGGTGTACAGACACCCAGAGAACTCACAGCTCATAAAATTTAAAAGTTAAAAACACCAGGTCAATTTCATCTCTGTTTGTTGTTTTGTTTGTTTAAGACAGGGTCTCATTATGTAGTTTAGGCAGGTCTTGAACTCACTATGTAGCCCAGGCCTCAAACTTCCAGCAATCCTCCAGCCTCAGCCTCTCTGGTGCTGGGATTATAAGCCTGGGTCACCACACCTGGCTTCCATTCTGTCTCTTACTGTAAAGACAAACGATGGTTTAAGAGTTGGAAAAAGCTATGTCAACCTAGGTGTACGTGCGTACACACACACACCTCTAACTTTTGCTTGACCAGAACTCCCTCTCTCACCTCTAAAAGAGGCAATGTGAGCTGTTCATCAATGATCTAATGCAGCTCCTGTACTACACAGTGGTGGCCACTTGTCACTGCTTTTCCTAACAGCTGGTGCTAACAGAAGCCTGCGTGCCCTGGGTCCTCTGCATCATTTTATTTAAGAATCACCACTGTCCTCTGAAGCAGGCACCATTTCCAATGTTGAAACTCACAAGCTAAGGTATCTTGCCCTGAGCCACACAGGTAACAAATGGTAGAGAAGAGAAGTGGGTCAAAGGTGACTTTGGGGTAGCAACTCTGGTGTTCTGAATGGAAACAAACACGCACTACAATGGGAGGCCCAGAAGGGGCTTTTCTTCCTGCGATCAAGATGCAGCTCAGTGAGGGAGGTGATTGTGGCAGGGCCCAGAAATTCTAGGCCTACTCTTACTTCACAAACCATTCCACCTGTCAGGCATCCCTTTCCATCCTGGGGCTGGGCCAGGCAGGTGGGCAGAGAGATCAGAAACATCGCTCCTCCTGCCAGCACAACGGCATCCAAGAGGCAAGGCAGATGGCTGCAGCAGCACTTACCAAACGTCACGGTGGGCCTCGGGAGAAGCCAGGGAAGTGGGCCTGCAGGAGCGCTGAGCTGCTCCTTGGGGGAGCGGGAATCAGACCTCAGAAAGGCCTGGGAGGGCACTCAGAGAGGACACACCGCAAAGGCTGCCTGGGGAAGGAGTGCACTCGCTTACCTGGGGACAGCTCTGCAAGCAGGGAGAGGGGCGGTCTCCAGGCCTAAGCCGAAGGGCCGAGCAGAAGAGGCAGCCCAAGAAATACTCCACAAACCATCCAGGCCCCCTTCGCGTGCCAGCCCCCTCCCCCTTCTACCTGTGCAGCCTCCAGCAAGTCCCTCCGGTGCTCTGGGCCTCAGTCTCTATGAGGACCACAGGGAAGACCTCACGCTGGTCTGAGAAATTAATTTATTGTTTTCAAATCTTTCTTTCTTTCTTTCTTTCTTGCAAGGCTGGGGACCAAACACAGCACCTCACACGTGGTGTCAAGGACCCGCCCACTGAGCTCGAGCTGGAGCGCGAGCCCCAGCCCCAGAAGCTAATGCTAGAAAAACTAGCTAAGAACACAGATTATTTGTTTCTAATTTCCTACATTACAGAAATGTTAAGTCAAAACTGGGTGGAAAGTCCAGTAGTAACCTCAGTCTGAGTTCACAGACACTGTGCCCGAGGAAGAGGCCACCTCACATTGCTCCCCAACAGCAGGACGGTGGTACCCACTTCACAGGGCTGCGGGGAGGAGAGTGAGGCAGGTGAGCTTTTTCTCCTTTCCCCCAGTCTTGGGGACCGAACCCAGGGCCTCTGCACTGAGCTACATTCCAGGTCCTTTAAATTTTTAATTTTGAGACAAGGTCTTGGTTAAGTCATTAAATTACCCAGGTTGGGCCTGAATGTGCAGTTCTACCTCAGCCTCCCACAGTGCCGGGATTACACGCACAACCCTCTAGGCCCGAAGGGGGGATCTTTTTAAGGGGCCCAGGTAAAGGCGGGGCACCCAGTACGTGCTGTTTGCATGTCGCCCATCACTCGCTGCAAATTACCGCATCCCCCAGGTCAGCGGCTCCCGGCTGCTCCGAGCGCGAGAGGGGGCGCCCGGTGCACGCCCGGGTTTCCCCCTCCCCGCCCCGGCTCCGGGCACAGCAGAGTCTTGCCCCACGGCCGCCCGCCCCACCCCTGGCCGTGCTTACCGTGGCCCCGGCCCGTGACCTCCCTCCTGCCGGGCTCGGTGCAGCCCCTCCCGGCCGGAAAGTGTGATGGGCGCGGGCCGGGCAGTCAGGACCGGGCTAGGCCCGCCGGGGGGTGCGGGGCACCGGGTGCAGGGCGGAGGCGGCGGGGGCTCCGGAACCCGGCTCCTGCGCTGCCGCTGGGGAAGCAGGACTCGCGCTGGGCCGCAGCTCTCAGCTCGCTGGGTCGCCGCCGCTCACCCGGCCGCCAAGCAGCCCGCCCTTCCGTCGAGTCCCTGGCTCCGCCCGGCCAGCGCGCTCCGCTCTTAAAGGCGCGGCGCGCGCGCCCGCGTCCTCCGACAGAAAAGCCGGTCCGCACCGCCGGTGCCGGAGACGTGGGGCTCTAACGCCAGCTTCTCCGCCTCCCCGCTCTAAGTGCGCAACCTAGACTGCAAAGCTGGTACCCGGCGCAATCTGACTCCAGCAACTTGTCTTCCACCGCCCAGCGCTGAGGCCGCAGCTCCAGCGCCCCCGCGTCCCAGGCGCTGCGGCAGCGGCAGCAGCGCCGCGGAAAGAGCGCACAGTGGCGCAGGGCGTGGGTGGCTGCTGCCGACACCCGGAGCCGCGCTGCGCAGGGACGAGCCACAGTTCAGGGCGCTGAGCACAGTCTATGTGCCGGCGCTGCTGGGCATCGCACCCTCCAGGGCCTGAGGCAGGATCTGCGCTCTGAGAGGGCCTGTTGAGTGAGAAAAGGACGGAGGCGCTTTCGCGGGCAAGCGAAGCAACGCGGCGGCGGCGGTTTTCATTGCATCCCCAAAGGCCCGCACTGAGGTTAGCTGTCTTTGTGAGAAGAAACAGGGCTCCGGCCCGGAGCGCTTGCCTACGGTCTGTGCCTGGAAAGGACGGGACTGGCAATTGGCGTAGAGGGCCTCTAGACCCGGAGATTCGTGAGGGCTGGATGAGCCTCCAGAAAGGTCTCTGCCACGTCTGGGAATGCACACTATGGTCCTTGCTTCCGGTTAGTGATAATTAAACCTCAACCTGACCTGCCTATTCCTTCTGTTTTCTTAATCTTAACTTATTTTATTATTTTCTTTATTTTTGCAGTACTAGGGATTGAACTAGGGTCATTACACTCACTGATCTACGTCCCAGCCTGTGAAATATTTTTAAGTTTGGAGATTGGGCCTTGTCAAGTCGCTTAGTTGCTCAGGCAGGGGTCTGACTCTTAATCCCCCTGTCAGCTGCGCAGAATGCTTGTGTCCTGGGCATGTGCCATGGCAACAGGCTCCGTGTCCCAGTTTGGGTGTCGCTTCCCCAGGCTTCCTAAACCCCCTTTCTCCACGGAGACAGAAGGATTTTAAATTTGAGCCAAGCCTAGGGAACTTCCAGACTTAGCCAGACCCTGTCTCAAAATAGTAAAAATAAGAAGAGCTGGGGATGTAGCACAGTGTGAGAGCCCCAGGTTCAATTCCTAGTGTTACAAAAAAGGAAACATTATTCATTCATTTAACAAACATGTCCTGAGCGCCTGCGATGTGCTGTGTACAGCTCCACATAGGGATGAGCGGAGATGGGGCTGTGCTCACAGCACCTGGGGCTTCCTGCTGTGTGGAGTCCTTAGCTTGCTGGGCTCCTTTCCCACTGAACACCTTGGTGGGATCACTGCTCAGCCGGATTCGCACCACTGAAATCTGTCACAGAAGCACCCTCAGGCCACAGCAACCCGCTCCCCAGGCCAAACTGGGCAAGTCTGGGGCCTGGTGAATGGGATGAGGACAGGAAGCCCCGGAGGCACAGAAGGCCCTGGAAACACTCGTGAAATTGAGAGATTGTTGGGTACAATCTCCTGTGCTGCATCCTCCAAACTGGTGGCCACCTCATCGCTTAGACTTAAAGGGCTGCATGAGATTCACTTCAGGGAACTGCACCCAGCTTTGGTGACAGGTTACCCACAAAAGGCTGCGCTGCGTAGTCCTCCCTCTCTGGTCTTCTCTCTGGTCACCGCCAAGCTGACACCTCTCCAAGCCACTTCCAGCATCCCCAGGGCAGCACAGGAGAGGAAGCTGAGCTGGCCTAGGTCCCTGCCTGCCATCTACAGGCCGCACAGTCCTGGCCTCCAGATCTTCACCCAACGCAGACCAGGGCTGAGGCATGAAGAAAGGAAAGCAAGCCAGCAGTGACTTCCTGGAGGCCCCAGCCGGAAAGCCATCCATAAATGTTACCTGTGTAGAAAACTGGCAGCTTTTTATGATTTTTCATTTTGTCTCTTCAAAATGTTCAAACTGGGGGTCAGGGTGTACCTCAGTGGTAGAGCAGGTGCTTAGCTTGTGTGAGGCTCAGTGTTTGTTTCCTAGGAGTGAAAAAAAAGACAAGAAAAATAAAACTACATTAAAAAGGGATAATTCAGCCTTTCTTTAAAGCCTTTATGGCCTGCGGTCCCTGGGCCTCCACTGGCCTAGAATCTCTATATGCAGACAGCTCTCCTTCTGCAGCTTTATCATTTAGACACCTAGGTGAAGCCCAGGGGTGAGTCACACCCTTGGTTACCCTTCTGCACTAATGGCTTGTGCAAAGCCTAATTAGCCCCAGTTTTACGAGAAAGCCAAGGAGGACAGGGATGTGGGAACACACCTCCAGCCTCCCTGAGTCAGTGAGGCCCTGAGCCTTGTTGCTGAGGAGTCAGGGATAGGTGGGTGGCCCAGGAGTCCCTCCTTTCCCAGGGAACCCTCCTTTCCTGGTGGCATCTTTAGTCACCAAAGAAAAATTCCTTAACTGCTGACAGGTCTCGCCCAGCATCAGCAGGGAGATTTGTAACCTCTCCCCTGCCGAACAGAACATCAGTGAAAAGTGAAGTAACAGGAATATATCACAACACAAGCTGACGTGTCAAAATGTAGTATAGGATCACAGAAAGACTGCATGGTCAGGACATGATACCTTTCACTCTTACAGTATCGATTCCTTAGATGAAAATTCCAGCCGCGCCTACACCAGGCCAGTGAACGCCCGGTGGGGGGGACAGGAGGACTTTCGAGGGGAGGCCTGAATGACTGCCTTCACAAGCTCTGATTTTCCAAGCACCTTTGTGAAAGTTGGAAGGTGAGGGGAATTTTCCAGAAGATGAACCTGGACTTTCTCCCCCTGTGATACTGGGAATACAACCCAGGGGAGCTCTACCGTGAGCTATGCCCCCCCAACCCTTTAACAGAACTTTTTTTTAAGTTGGAGACAGGGTGTTGCTAAATTTCCTAGGTGGGACTCAAACTTGCCAGCCTACTGCTGAGATAATATGCAAGTGCCACCACGCCCAGCTTAGCCTGGCTGGTAAGGAAAGGCAGCAGAGACTAAGAACAAGGATGTTGTTACTCAAGTGCTGAGGACAAAAACAGGCCCCTTTAAACCCAGATTTGGATCAAGAAGATGAATAAGAAAGGAGGGCTGGGGATATAGCTCAGTGGAATAAGCGCTTGCCTAGCAAGCGCAGGGTCCTGAGTTGGATCCCCAGTACCGCAAAAAAAAAAAAAAAAAAAAAAAAAAAAAAAAAAAAGAAAAAAAAGAAAGGAACTGGGCATATGGGATGTTAACAGATGGCAGACCACCGCCTTCCCATTTTACCCCCTGGAACAGAGCAGATGGCTGGTTGTCAGGTTAGAACATCACGAAGACAGAAACTGAGCTCACAAAGGGAACCAAGGAAAGAGTCCTCACTGGTGTAAACTAGTTCCAGTTACCAGATCAAGAGAAGTTACAGCTCAGGATCTTAGAAACATATTTAGTGACCTTTAAGAAATTATGCCAGACAACTGTCATGAGTAAGAGTCCCATTTCAAGTAGGGGAGAAAGACTCGTACACAAATCTAGAAACCAGGAGATATACTGTTGATTATTGAATTAATAGGTAAAAGGTCAGCCAGGCATGGCGGCACATGCCTGTTATCCCAGAACTCGGGAGGCTGAGGCAGGAGAATCCTCACAAGTTTGAGGCCAGCCTGGGATACAAAGTCGAGTTCAAGGATGTCCTGAACTACATAGCAAGACCCTGTCTTGGGAAGAAAAAAAAAGAAAAGAAAAGAAAGAAAGAAAAAAGTTGAGGGTGGAGCTGGTTGTCAGTCCGACATTGGCTACAGCTGGGTGTGAGTTCACTGGGCGCGACCATAACAAAGGAATACTCTATCACAGATGCTAACATAAATAGATATGCAGGCTGCTGGAAGATCCTGTACACAAAACCTGGATTATGGTAGACTTTGGACGCAGCATTGTAGGGTCTGTTTATGGACAGGATGCAGAAATCCAGACTGCTAAGCGTCATAGTTTGGTGCATTCGTGGAAGTTTACCTAACAGCAATCCAATTTCATTTCATCTGACAACATCAAGGTGGAAGCAGTTTTCTAATGGATGCTCCAAATCTGTCCTTTAAATTTTAAAAAAGAATTTATGTCACTTAGATAAATATAAAATAAAATCAAGTTCTTATTTTGTTTATGTATTTTTTTATGGTGCTAGGCATTGTACCTGGGGTTTTATGTGCTACTGCTGTGCCATACCCCTAGCTCTGTTACAGGCAGCTGAGTTAGATGGAAATATTATAGGCAGTCAGACAGGGCCGGGCCCTCGAAGGAGCCAACATAAAAGGTAAGATACCTGTGGGCCAGACCTCAAGACAAAGGGGGCTGAACAAATGCAGCCACATACCCGTTGGGTGTGAATGTCAGGAATTGATAAATAAGTAATGACCACCTTCAAAAAGCCGGGAAGTCACTATCCCGACCCCTTACAGGAAAAGCCCCGCTCTGCTTTCATGCTCGCTTGCCACGTGACTCGCTTTCCCATTTGATCCCAGTTTACTCAGTCTCACCTGAATAATTATCCTTGCAGTCTTATTGGCTGACCATAGTTTTGTCCATTTCCCCTACCTTGGACCTGCCTCACCTCATGGTTTTTCTCTATAAAACTCCCTAGAAAAGACAGAGTGGGGGGGGCGGGTAACCTACTCTTGCCCCCCTTCTGTTCCTCTCTTGGACAGAAGCTTTCTTTCTCTCAATAAATATATTCTGCTCTTAACCTCTGTTGTTCCTAAAATTCATTCTTGGATTTTAGAGAACACGAACTCCTCTCAGATATCGTTCAGGTTGGGAGTTTTTATTTTCCTGTATCAGCTCCTCATCAAATTTTAAATCAAGCGAAACTGGGAAGAAACCTGGAATTCAAAATCATTTCCATAATTTGGAATATGTTACACACATTGTACTGACATTTAACAGCCTGACCAGTAAACCTTTAAAATTCAACTGTATCTCAGCAAATAATGGATCAGATGTACCCTTCTCAAAACACCCTGGCTAGAATAGGCTCGGTCATGTGTGTATCAAAATAAGAGGAGATGGAGACTTCCGGGAATATGGCGACTGGGTAGGCAGCAGAGAGAGAACCTCCCAGAGGATTACCACCCAAACAATGAAATATAACAATATGAAGACAGAAATAAGGACTTCCGGGAAGAAGACGACCAGCCGAGAGAGCGACTGTGGAGGGAAGAACGGCTTCAGCTCCTGAACCCGACAGAGAACGCGCTACTGGGACAAACTGCACCAAACCGGGCAGCGCTCCGGGATCCCGCTCAGAACCCCACCCCGCAGCCAGCGCTGCGCGAACTGGAGCAACAGCGACCGGCCGGCGGGATTTCAGAGTCGGGGAAAATCTCCATCCAGGGAAAAACATCTGAACGGCACTCCTGTCTGCACGATCACAGGGTGAGTTAAGTGCGCGCTCTAACCGGTTTTTCATGAATCGGGAAGAAGCTCAGCCCAGCAAGAGACATCAAAGCAGCTTCAAGGACTGCGGGATCTCCCGGGTGGGAAGACCTACTTAGGAGCCCCAACGGGTTTTGTGAGGGGGGAAGGAGCTCCACCCAGGGAGGAAAACCTGAGTGGCCTATCTGCAAGAACCCTGGGGTGGCGAGCTGTTTATTCGCCCCGGCCAGGTCTTGGGGTAGGGAGTAGAAGCGGAAATCTCAGCAGACAGCTTAAGGGACATTCTCCCAAAGAGAAGTAACCATTGGAGCAGCCTCTGCAGCAGACCTTTGCCTGCTGAACTGTCTGTGGAATTTATAGCTCCACATT